>CAUZXS010000059.1:0-80000 GCA_963585895.1 Sepioteuthis lessoniana | reverse complement strand
AATGATAAAATAAATAGAAGGAATATTTGACATTTGTCTGTTAGGCTCATCGTGTCTGACTGCTAACATGTTGTGTCGTCCCTCTAATCAATTAATGTATTCTCTTTAAGTCTTGACCTGATGTAGACAGGTACCTCAGGTAATCTAATAATTAATAGACAATCAAGAACACCTGTAAAAAAATAGTGTTAAATAAAGAAAACCATGACCACAAAGGGATAACTTAGATGGTCAATTAATTTTCACGATAGCTGAAAAAATAATTTGCGATCTTTTTAAAGGCGCAGTAGGTACAGTTATCGCCTTAGAAAATGGGTAAAGTTCTAATTCTGGTTAAGGTTTGTGTTTCACTTCGTACTAATACCCTTTGGAAAGGTATGAATCCATCTCGTCTCCTCCAGCTATTTATAAATAGTTGGACAGACTAGGCTCTCTAGTCTTGGTAAGGTATCCGGTCCAGAAGTAGGAAAAAACTCTGAACTAAATTCTCTTACCAACAAGTCTGCGTAGCTGAGTAACTTGCCGTAAATCAATGGCTTGAAAAATAATAGGGCAGACTGAGCTCCCTAGTCTTGGTGGGTAACCAGTCTAGGAGAAAGGAAACTCTGAATTCAAAACCATTTGCGACAGAAGGAGAGGAGAAGGGCAGATCGTCGACTTAATCTCCCTGTGAAACCTTCCGGTAGTGGCGGTTAGACGAAAAACAACAAACAAACAAACAAAAAGTCTACAAAAATTCACTTACACAAATCCTGCATAAAAAATCAATTTTAATGTATATTTTTTTAAAAGTAGGGAAACACCTACTTTATTCTTTTAGATAATCAGCCTTCATTTTTTTTTTTACAAACCCAGTCCAGTGGCGTAGCTAGAGAGGGAGCAAGGGGAGCGATCGCTCCTCATGAGCACATTCTTCAAGAGTGGCGCCTTTAACCCCCCACCTTTTTTGTAACTATTTAGTTCCCTTGTGCAATAAAACTCAAAACATTAATTTATTGGTATTTTTTGCTTTATACTTTATCGCATGGCCTTGGAAAAAAACTTTCTGAACTTATTACTTTATCTAACCAAACTTCCAGTGTTTGAAAATGTGTGCTCAGTCTCCTGTGATCTGTTGGTGACCGCTGGAATCTGGGGGAACCAAAAAGAACCGTGACGTTATATCCTTTAAAAAAAGGAAAAAGAAAAAAAAAAAGAAAGTTGAGGAAATATTTTTTTTAAATGTCAATCAGGTACCTCTTTATTTAATTTATGTCAATCAGGTACCTATTTTATTTAATTTATGTCAATTAGGTACCTCTTTATTCAATTTATGTCAATCGGGTACCTCTTTATTTAATTTATGTCAATCAGGTACCTATTTTATTTAATTTATGTCAATCAGGTATCTATTTTATTTAATTTTATTATTATGTATTTGTTTTAAAACTGTATCTTCCTTGTATTTTAATTTTAAAAACAAAATAAAATTGACGAATTGATTTAAAATTAATTGATTAGTGTGCTGCCCTTTTTTCTTATGTGTTCGTTTCCTTAACATTAGAACCTGGCATTCACCTATACTTGTCCCTTTTACAGAAGCTCTCCTTTATAATGTGAATGCCGACGTCTACGAAAATCAATAGCATTACGTCTGAACCGCGGACTGGTTCTAGGTAATATTCAGGGATGAAAGATGACAATCCTTAAAAAATGAGATTTGAACAAATAAAGACATTCTTGAATGTTTTTATTAATTTATTAGATAATATAGGGTTAATACATAAGTAACATCTTCTACTATCTGAGGCTCACTAATAGTGGAAATAGAAACATTTCTATATTTATTCGGTAGTATGTAATGTTCTGCTCAAAATGTCTTAATGTCACTTCATTGTCTGACGGAATTGAGCAATAACATTTGTTAATTCTGAGCATTGTCTTTAACTTACGTATAAAGCAGTTATCATAGATTGTATTTTCGGCAAAAGAAGGTTACGCTCTCATTTGAATTCACCGATGGATTAAAGCAATTTATGACAATGGTTGTATGGATGTTAAAATTGTCCATTTGTGGGTTGGACGTAACAAAATCTTCAGCAGAGGCAAGATGACTGCGTTTAATGAGTAAAGATAAGAACAGCCAATCTTACTAACGTACAGACAGAAGCAGAGACGCATGGATACTATAATGCGAAAAAAAATGTCAATGAATTAAGCAAAGAGACATTGTTCTAAACCTAGACATCAGTGGAGAAAGACTGCAGCATATCATAGAGACATAATAAAAGACATTTTAATTTTCAGTCTTAAAGACTTACGTCTCACAGAACGCCTACTCAAAAAATCTGATTTAACACTAATAAAAGAAATTCAAGCTGATCAGGCTGCTGAAGAAACAAAAAGGCAAGCGAAAAAACTCGCAACTTCCAAGGCTCTTTAAATAGACATTTTGTGCATAAAACGTTGACAAAATTCAGACTTGGAACACAGTCTCTCACTAGGTACAAAATGAACATAACAAAGAACACAGAAATCAGTCCCAACTTAAGCAAATTCTCTGCTAGTTCTCACCTACGTGGGCAATACCCAACATAGCATGAACGATACATAAAATGCAACTGTAAAGGACACTTTGCCAGTTGTTGTCACTCCCGAAAATCAGTGTGACAAATAAATATATACTCTGATTCATATGACTGACTTAAATCCAGATCACTCAAAATTCTTCCTCGGCACAACCAATGATAAAGATTTCCATCATGAAACATACCTTTCACACGAACTACTTACATTCTCCATTTACTCACTCAAGTTTGATAGGAAAGCTAAACTCTGGGCCCTAACGGTTGGTTTTGAAATTGACTCAGGCGCCGAGATAAATGTCCAAAACTATATACATCAAACTTTATCGACGTCTAAAACTAAAGTCTTCAGTTACTCTCTCACTGCCTACAACACTAGCATTCCTTCCTTTTCTAGACAAAAGTTGCATAGCCTCAGTAACACACAAAAGTACAATCTCTCCAGTTATGTTTATAGAAGCTGACACAAATTCTCAGGCCGTTCTAGGTGCTGGTTGGTTGATTTGGTTTGATAGCATATCAGCCCATTTAGGTTATTTTATGCGAAATCCTGCACACACACACACACACACACACACACACACACACATATATATATATATATATAAGTGTGTGTGTGTGTGTGTTAGATATATATGATTTATAAACGAAATAGTTTGTAGGTAACATTATTTTGAAACGTGGCAGAGTTCATGTGTTTGCCCACAAATGTTTTCTAGTATCGCAATTTAAAATTAGTGATTCTATTTATCAAGTATTCCTACCTAATTTAATACTAATGATTTGTTCACACACAATTAAATTGTTTCAAGAATTACTATTTAATACTAATAATTCTATATAACATTACTCATTCATATGCACAGAGTTTAATGGTTTCAAGTGTTGCTATGTAATACTAACAACTCAACTTAAAATCAGTCATTTGTTTGCTCATAGTTAAATAGTTTCAAGTGTAGAAAATGATTAAATATTTTTATTTGACCAATAAATGGGAGACCCAAACAGTCATTATCACTCCGAGTCAGAGTAGAACTAAGAGTAAAGGCAATGAAGAAATACTCCACATTACCCAAAGATCCAGGAATGAAACCTCGCCGATGGATGGACACTTATTGGGGATGGGGTCTTACTCCGTCTTTAGAGATGTAGTCGGCGTATTTCACAGCAATAGCCGACTGGGCTTATTCTAGAGGAGAAAAAGAGGTTAAAAGTAGAACTGGACAAAGTGACAACAATGGGTTTCATCAAACCAGTTAGTGAACCTACCGAATGAGCAAATTTCCAAATAATCGTGGAAAAGCTAAATAGCTCTCCACACTTTTGTCTTGATCTTCACAACTTAAACAAACCTATAAAATGGAAACATTTTCACTTTCCTACCACAGGGAAAATCTTTGCAGATGTGCATAGTGAAAAATACTTCTCTAAGATTGATGCAAGTAAGGGCTTTTAACAGGTTCCTGTTGATAAGGATAGTTCAAAACTACTCGCCCACTTTATGGCACATACAGTGTAAGTGAGATATTTCAGATCGAAATTGGCCGTATCATTGGGGGTATTGACAGAGCTAGAAATGTTCAAGATGATATTATCGTATGGTTTCACAGTTAGAAGAACTCTACTGGAGACTCGAACTCGTATTTGACCATATCAGGAAATGTGGTTTTAAGCTCCATCTAAGCAAATGTGTTTTTCTCGCTACTGACCTGATCTACTTGGAACATAAAATCACCTCAGAAGGACAGAAACCTAACCCTGCCACGATAGAAGCAATTGTGAAAATGTCCAACCTAAATAACAAAGAAGAGTTGCAACATTTTCTCGGCATGAACAATTGCTTATGTAGATTCATTCCCAACTAGTCCAAAATCACTGCTCCACTCCGCACAATACTCCAAAATGATGCTGAATGGTCATTTGATCAGCTACAGCAGAAACCTACTGATAATCTGAAGGACCTACTCACAAACCAACCCTTACTACAATTTTATAATCCTTCCTTCCCAACAAAGATCTTAATAAACTCAAGTAATTTTGGTTTAGAAGCCATTCTTGAACAAAAGGTAAGAGAGGTTGGCAGCCTATAGCGTATGCATCGCATGCCATTACTCCAGCTGAGTAGAACTACTGCCCTTTAGAACGAGGGGCTCTTAGCATTTTATTTGGCTACAAAAAATTCCACGAGTTTGTATACGGACATCACTTAGAAGTTAAAAACTACCACAAACCTTCATTGTCAATCTTCAAAAAGTCACTTACCAAAGTACCATCACGCATCCAGCGATTTATATTGGCTCTGTAGCAGTATAACTTTACTGTCAATTACATCCCAGGGAAATATGTAGTAGTCTCTGACACACTATCAGGTGCATACTAAAATGAATGCAAAATCGAAATCTCCACTGAAGATATGGAAGCCCATGTATACTTCATTAACAAATCGTCACCAATGACTGACAAGAAACTCAACACTTACTGTGAAGAAATAGCAACTGACGAATCACTAAAAATCCTAACCAAATATACTCTTCATGGATGGCTCGAAAAAGAAAATGTTGAACCATCGGTAAAACCATTCTACAATAGTAGTGAGAACATTTCTATGCTAAATGAAATACTGCTAATAGGGAATAAAATAATCGTCCTATCTGACCTACACGGAAAAGTCCGGAATACCATCCACTCGGGACACTAAGAAACGGAAAAGTGTATCATCCAATCAAGAGAACATGTCTACTAGCTTGGTATCATAGTAGAAATCAAAGATATGGTTTGAAGCTGCAGCACCTGTCTTGAGGAACGCAACTAACAGACTGCTAAGCCAATTATACCCCATAAAATCCCAGAAATACCATGGACTAAAATTAGTACAGACATCTTTGAAATCCACTAATTTTTCGAAATTACCTCTCTCACAGACAATCTCTTATTATCATTATGCATCTTATTAAAAGTTGGCAAAATGCAGCATTTCGCAAACTGTTAGCAGTAATAATGGTCCTGAAAAACAAATGAATTCAAAATATTTGCTAAGAATTGTGATTTCCACCATGATATATCCCGTACTCTTTATCCACAATTCAATGATCTTGCAGAATGCACCATCCAAACCGTTAAAGGCATTCTGAAGAAGGCAATAAAAAGCAACCAAGACCCATACCTAGCTGTTATTTCCCTATAAAATACTCCACTTAATGATACATAGTCACCAGCAACAAAACTTATGAGTAGAAATCTCGAACGGCTCTGCCTCATATCAAACACCATTATTACAATAATAATTGACATACCGGTTACTTCCGCCTCAGCTCACTTCCTGTACATGCTAAAAATAAAACACAGACATAAAAAGGGAGAAATTTCCTGTTATCTTAACTCACCCAAATCGGACCCAACACGTGACAGGCAGCAACAGATCAACTCTTGCAAATTTAGCGCCGGTTCCCATCCATGAGGCCAGTGTCCAGCATATCACAAAGGATGCACATAGTGCAATCGCAAAGGATAATTTGCCAGCTGCTGCTACTCCTGAAGGACAATCCGCCAGATGGAAGCATACTCCTCAGACTTGGACTCAATCCCTGACCCATCCGACATCTTTCTAAGCAGCAACTGCACTCTCCACAATACTCTTCATAACAATGATCAAGCAAGTGGACAGTGGACTTAGACATCAACGGCAACAGCATTAATTTTAAACTCGACACTAGGGCTGAAATCGATGTTTTTTCCAAAGCAATCTACAACAAGCTCCATCAACGCCCAAGGATCACTCCAACTTCTGTCTACCTTTCTGACTACAACAGCAGAAACATTTCCATTCTTGGCAAATGTAAAGCACAGTAAACTACAAAAAAAGTAGTTACCCCAGTTTTGTTCATCATAGCTGATACCAATTCATAGCCAGTTCTAAGCGCCACCACTTACAAGAAACTCAACTTGCATTTTCCAGATTTATAAAAACCTCCCAGATCTCCTCATAAAATATCAAGACTGCTTCAACGTACCCAGGACTCTTCAAAATACACAGGTAACCCTTCTGTTCCTCCTGTAATCAATTCTTCGAGGAAAATTTTCTTTGCACAGCGAGACAAACTAAGATCTGAACTGATCAGAATGGCAAAAATGGGAATCATCAAGGGGGTTATCGAACCATCAGAATGGGTGAACTCACTTGTAACCGTGGAGAAACCCAATGGGTCCCTGTGGACCTGTCTTGACCCACGCAACCTCAACAAGGCCAAAAAGAGAGAACATTTCCAAATGCCCACTGTAAAAAAAAAAAATCTTTGCTGACATGCATGGTGCAAAATTTTTCTTTAAACTTGATACAAGCAATGAATTCTGGCAGACCCCTGTCCATGAAGACAGCTCAAAACTCTTGACATTTTGTACTTCCTTCGCCTCCCATATGGGATATACAGTGCCAGCAAAATATTTCAGATAGAAGTCTCCCGCATTGTAGAAGGAATTGAAGAAGCCAGAAATTCTGGACGACATAATAGTGGATGCACCAACACTGGAAGAACACCATGAACAACTTAGATGTGTTTTTAATTGCATACGACAGCATGGTCTCAAACTCAATAAAAGTAAATATATCTTCTTTGCCAAGGAGTCCATCTACCTAGAGCACAAATCACTCCAAACGGACTCCAGTCAGACTCCTCTAAGTTAAAAGCCATTGCAACCATGCCTCATCTCCAAAACAAGGAGGTCTTACTGCTTTTACTTGGCATGACCATCTACCTATGCAAATTCTTACCCAAATACTCGAAAGTCACTGCTCCACTACGTACATTGCTTCAAAACACTCATAAAAGGATTGCTAATGAAAGGATAGCGTACCATCTTTCCCAAAGAACTACACACTGAACTGATCCACTGTGGACATCAGGGTATAAACAAATGTCTAGCCAATCTACTGGCCTGGCATCACAGCAGAAATAAAAAAAACATGATCAATAAGTGCAGCACATACCTGGACAAACGCAACTAGCAATCACCTGAACCGATCATACCTCACAAAATCAATGAAACTCTATGGACCAAAACTGGAACAGACATATTCGACTTGCACCGTAAGTTTTACGTGATTGTCGCCGACTACACCACCAACCTCTTTGACATATACTCTCTTCCGGATTAACAATCGACCATCGTTATTCACCTGCTGAAAAGCATTTTTGCAAAATTTGGTATTCCGCAGATAGTGGTGAGCGATGGCAGTCCAGAATTCAAATCGAACACCTTCGAAAGATTCGTTCAAAACTGGAACTGCCAACATGCCCTATACTCTCAATCCAATGGTCTCGTGGAATATATTATACAAACAGTTAAGCGCACACTGAAAAAAGCAATGAGATGTACCCAAGACCCATACCGAGCTCTTCTTACTCTACAAACAACTCCATTTACTGATGCATCCCCACCAGCCACCTACTTGATTCCACACCACACTCCCTCATATAGACCATCAGTATTAAAACAAACGAAAGGATCCACCATACAGCTCAGCTTGTGAATTACCTGAGTTCAAACCTTCGTATCCTTTCAGACAACAAATAGAAAATGAAAGAAAGAGTGCTTAAGAAACTCAAATACCAACTCTTATACTACGTAGAGATTGATAAAGGTACCCAAGTTAGATGCAATCGTCGCCACCAGTTCGAAACAAAAGTAATCATCACCATCCATCTTGATCATGATTATGAGAACATCCTGCCCTCAGACAACCCATCAGAATGTTTATCCCCCAGAGCAGAACTGTAATTCACTGTACATTACTCGTTCTTGCGAACGAATTAATCCACATGCAAGATACGAATAATATACCTAAATTACCCCCTTTATCCATCCTCTTTCTCCATACTTTTTTGTAATAAGGGGGGTGCAATAATATTGGACATGCAACCTGATGTACGGGTTACTTCCGCCTCAACTCGAATATTACAAATTATTAGACTTTTGACAGACATGCAAAACAACAAAATTAAATACACACACACACACACACACACACACACACACACACACACACACACACACACACACACACACACACACACACACACACAAAATAAAAATAAAAATAGATAAAAATAAAAGAATCTACTGGTCTATATATATATATATATAAGTTTTATGTGAAACAATGGATTATGACTAGCAAGTTTACAATGAAATATTTTTCGGACTGAAGTAAATGGTTTTCTTTTTTATCTCTTTTTTTTATAAGAATTTTATATTTAAAATTTTTTAAATGTGTTGGCTTTAGTAGATTTTTTGTTGCGTTCTAGTTAATGAACGCTTGTAGTATTAAATAAAGGACAAACCACGATATGTGAGGAAATAGAGTTATATTCTCAGGAAAAAGTATATACAATAGAGAGACTGTTAGTAGACAAGAACATAGGATTAGTGAATACAGAATAAGGACATAGTTCAACGATAGCATTGGCTTCCGTTATAAGAAGCGGCTCTTCACCTTCTAGTCTGCCCTGTTTTAGTAGCTACTGCTATATATGGCAGATTGACTAGCTAATTGTGTGGAAAAGGTGGGTGATATTCAACATTTTTTTTTACTCAGAAAGTCATGTAGTGGTTAATAATCTTGTGGATTTATATTTCAATCGTTCAAGGCTATTTTATAGTTTCTTCCAAATTTACATGTCCGGAGTTCAACCAAGTTTTCTTTTAGGAAAGGGGAATATCAAAGCTAGAAACAGGAAGTGACAAGGAGTCATAAATCAAATTTCCCCTAGACAATTTTTCTAGCAGTAAGGGTGTTCTTTGGACTTACTTCTGCTAATTTTGTTACATTCACTATCATATATTTAATGCTGTTAAAAATTAGTGGCTTTTTGGAGAAATAGTGATAGCAAGTCTCTTTGTTAAACATTATTATTATTATTATTATTATTATTATTATTATTATTATTATTATTATTATTCAATGTATACCTATATTTATTACAAAAAATTTTGAATTCAAACCTGGTGACGCGGATACACACACACACACACAAAGAAGATAAATGAAGAGAGATATGCTTAACAAACTAAAATATCCCCGTTTCTATTTAAATTAGACTGATAAAGACATTAAAATTAGATGCAATCGGTGCCACTTACTCAAAAACAAAGGAGAAAGTCCTTATTAACATAGATGTTGACAATGAAAATATCAACCTGTTAGAGGATATATCAACTCTTTATGGTCAGTATCTTGAATGTCAACAGACTGACTGGGATCTGGATACTCAGCAGACTCTTCGTATAACAAAAAGAGACAGTCAAGTTGCCGCGACCTGCCAATAAACGTAAACAGATCGGATTACTCGCTCGCCTTAGGACAATTATATCCGGGTACGCCCGGAAATGACTAAGTCCCTTTTTACGACCTTGGCATCCCGTTACAGCTAAACAAAGGGATAAATTAAAATTAACAATATTTACAAAACACTTCGGCTAAAAATAACTTGATAAAAATGGAATTAATAGTCGTCGCCAGTTTATAGCAGGTTAAAAAAAAGTACTTAATTGCTAAACCCATTTTTTCTCGACCGGCTGTGATTACGTGCCGCACAGTTCGTTCGGGTGTGTTCCACCACTGGATACATCACCTCTGGCTTCAGGGGGCCGTCCCCCCAGGCTTTAACCCTCTTCGGAGGGGTTGGGTTTATCGCCCGACGCCTAAGGCGCCCCGAAAAGGGGAATGCCGACGGGGTCCGAGGCATTTTTGGAACTGCCTGTCGCGTTGGGCTTCAGCCCTGCGACAGGACCCACCTTAAAAACGGCCTTGTGCCATATTCGTACGCTGGTGGGGAGTAGGATAAATAACGGCACGTCCTTTGCGGAGCTCATACGAGGAAAAGAATCCTACGTTATTCGTGGTTGCATTCACCTCACCGCCACTTTTAGTGGTAGATTCAACAACCTTTTTTTTACGGTCCTTTTTAAGGGCTAGGAGAGGTCCCCTTCTGCGGGTTGGAGTATCTCTGGCGGTCATTAACGACCAGTCTAAATAGACGGTCAGGAGGCAAATACGAAGAGGACTCACTAAGACCAACCGGTCTTAACCATCGCTCGGTTCCGCTCGTCCGTTCGGCCGCACAGCACTAAAGGCACGGGTTAGCCTTTAGCTCCCACTTTGATACCTGCGCAGCGCTAAGATAACGCTAATCTTAGCCGCGGCCCCCTGGCCTGCTCGCTCGATAGTGCAGAGCTTTGGCACCCAAAAGCCTTTGCCACCACCACAGCTTTGGCGCGAAAAGCCTTAGCTATCGTCTCGATCCGCTCTCACAGCTTTGGCGCGAAAAGCCTTAGCTACTGCACAGCTATGGCACGAAAAGCCTTAGCTATCGTCAACGATACGCCCGCACTGCAATATGGCGCGAGCAGCCATAGCTACCGTCAACGATACGCCTACACAGCTATTTGGCACGACAAAACCATAGCTACCGTAAACGATACGCTCGCACAGCTAGGGACACGACAAAGCACTAGCTTCATCGATCCGCTCGCTCGATTGCGTGGCAAACCTTAGCCACCATCTCTCCGTTCGTTCACTCGGTCCGCAGTACTAAGACACGATTAAGTCTTAGCGAACCACGCTCGCTCGATCTGTACGTTACCAAGCTGCCAGCACCGACTTCGACCACGACGCTGTTACAGACGCTCCTGTATTCTACAACTCGACTGATCTCAGCTTCCAGCAACGATCATTCCAACCGCACCTACAACTCGAACATACCAGCTATCGACATCGCCCATCTAGCTGGAGACCGAACACTACGAATACGTCTGTAATTTCTGACAATAAATTGCCATCCTTGTTGTATTTGTTACCTTGCCTCTTTGTCCTCTTCATTGTCTTTGGTTGTCACTACTCGCACGCATTAAACTAAAATTCATTTGCGGGGTCGACTCGCTTATTGGCTCTGTAATAAAGTTATCATTCCCCAACGATACAAATGATGACTTTCTAAACTTTTTCAGATTTACTGATAAACTTTTGTTCTGTTTTATTTTTTCCCTTTTTCTTTACTTCTATTGTAGTGGGAGGATATGATAGTACTTTAAGGTCCTTAGCAGCCCCTTTTTGTTTTACACTTCTATGCAAAAACCTAGTTAGTCAATTAAGATGCTCTGAAGTGCATATCTGTGTTCGACTCATTCCAACTATCGACGCCTCATTCATAGTATCTAAAAATAAATCTTTTATTACATTGCTCATAAATTTTTGGAAGACTAGTCGGAATGACGATTAATTCCTTTAGGTATTGCGAAATTATTCAGTGTTTCATATATGAGCAAGAAACGAGAAATATTTGTCTTTCTTTTTTATTACGACAACGTAATTGGATTCTCAAAATTAAAACAAAGATGCGTTGGTAAACTAAAATCTGTTTTTTCAATCGATTTAATGAAAAAGTAAATAGACTGCTTGCAAAAAGTTTTATAACTAAATGTTCAAAATGTTGGGAAAAAAGCCAACAAAAAAAGAACAACAAAAAAAAAGAACAACCCCCTCCCCTGTAATTCGATAGAAAAATAGTGGCGCTGGAAGTCAGTCAAGCACAACCGTTCATTCATTTGATGATCCTGGTTTGTTTCATATATTGGAGAATATCTACTCATATTATTTTCTGTATTTTTACTTGGTTGCCTTCCTTTTCTTTGTAGAATGCCATTTTGTGGTTTCATTTTGTTAGATTGTTAGTGATAGCACTAAGGTGGTCAAATTTATCGTTCGGAAGAATCGACTATTGAAGCCGACTTCATTATAACTTGTTCCAGTGGTTTGGTGGATATGCCCCAATAAGTTTTCACTTGAAAGTCAACTGGGTTAGAAATTTTGTCATGACTAATTTCCTGAGTATATCCTTCAAGAAGTAGGACCGCTGGCTACCCGTGTCTGGTAGACAATTAACCGGGATTTTTCTCCCTTTGTGGAACAATGTGATTGAGGTAGGTTATCGGCAGTATGTAGCTACCATCACTTCCCCCATTAGCCCACACATGGAATAATAAAGAAATTCCCTTCAATTTATAGTTACATAGGGGTTACATGCGACCTGGAGGAACAGTGTTTACCGGCGTACCTTCATTTATTTCGAATTCCAAAGCATTTTTTGGATTTATGTCTTCCGCTACGACAATATATGCACAGATTCAGCTCTAGGCACCACTGTATTCTTGCTGTGTATGTGGTGAACTTGTCACACCTGCTCATATTATGGCCACGTGCGTCACATAGCTTACATTGCAGTTCTTGTGTGGAAGTGGCAAAATTCTGTAAAGCTGCCTCATCCTTTTCGTGGTACCTGAAATTTGGTGCAGTAGCCTGTTCTTATCCGTGGGATCTGTTCTATGTATTAAACTTTTTAGCACCAATAGCGTTGCTGTAATTTTCAAAAGTTTGTTTTAATCCTATTTACCAACCCCTCCGCTCGGGCAGAATACGACACAAGGTCAATTTTTAAGCGGAGTTTAACAGGTTTGAATTCAGAGTTTTCCTCTTCCTAGACTAGTTGCCTCACCAAGGCTGAAGGAACCAGTCTACCCTACTATTTACCCATAGCTGGAGGGAGAATAATTGGATTCATACCTTTCCCAAGGGTATTAGTGCTATGTGAAATGCAATCAGTCTCGTCCAGGATTTGAACTCGTATCATCGTGTTCATTTCCTACGACGATAACCATTACACCACGGGCACCTCCAAAAGTTTGTTTTAATGAAGGGTAGTTATTGCCAACTCTGTGACTGATTTCCTTTCTTACACTCACTGGAAGTTTATTCAATATGATGTGGCTAACCAACATAAACCCGGGAGTGTTTTCTTCGAAGAAATCCAGTCCGTAGGAGGTTTTCAACTCAAGCAAATCGGCTTGGACTTCTGCAAGGTAGTGTTTCACTGACAAAAATTCATGGTCATGTTTCAGCGAAGTGTTCAGGATTTGTTTAAATATTTCACTTATTATGAACGGAATATTCCAAAATTCTTTGTTTAGCATACCTTTGGCTATGTCATTATATTCTCTCTCTCAAACAAAAGATGAGATACTAATTGCAGTTAAGTAACTTCTCAGTAAGGCTAATTTGTATTTTGGGCACTTCACTGTTCCAGTGCGATTCTCGAATTGAGCCCCCCCCCCCCACAAAAAAAAAAATTTATATTCAAATTTAGACTGGTTTATTCAACTAAAGGTGGTACACTGGAGTTTAGGGCTAGCAATCTCAGGAATCTCGCTTTCTGTTGGGTCCAAGTCCGATTTCATACATAAACTTTCGATTTTATCATTTAAAGCTCTTATCTCCTTCTGCATGTCGTGCACTATAGCAACTTCTTGGTCGAATGCATTTTTCTCCCTGGTTCAGTTTGGTTGCTCCATTATTTTTATTATTAAATTGATTTCTCCTGCTAAATTATCTCAGGAGTCGAGCAAAGTTTTGATCCCTTAATTCAGTGTTAGGGGAATTCTATAAAAACTTTTTTTTCAAAATGGTGGACTCTCTTTTTTTAGCCCAGGTGAAACTGCTTGTTACACGAAATTTTTCAAAAGAAGAGTTCAAAGGGGTTTTTTTCGGTGTCAAGTGAATGACTCACGGTGGTCAAATTTACTAAAACTGAAAAGGGAATTCGAGTTGATTTTTTTTTTTCAAAAGTAGAATTCAAAAGGTTTTTCTTTTTCAAGGTGGATTCAAAACGTTTTTTTTTTACTCGGTGTCAAGTGACAACCTTAGAAGTCAAATTTACTAGAGCTGAAAAGGAAATTCGAGTTGGGTTTTCTTTCTAAAGTAGAAATCAAAAAGTATTTCTTTTTCAAGGTGAATTCAAAACTTTATTTTCTCGGTGCCAAGTAACAACCTTAATAGTTAATTTTACTGCCCTTTTTTGTGTGTGTCGCGCCTGAACCTCTTCCAAATTCACAAATTTGTACAATTATTTGCAAATTGTGTATTATTTTGCAAATTGTTTTATTATTCATCAAATTTCAAATTGTTTTGCAAACTGTAGTAATTAGACGGGCAAAATAAACATAAAAGATTGTGGCAAAGAAAACAGAACACAACGTTTCAACAAAACGGTACATTATCAACAATAACAATTACAAACATTATACAAAGAGCAAAGTGTAAAAAATTATGAAGAGCTAGAGTTGTAAAGTGACCTTAATAAGGTTGCAAATTAATATGCCCACGAATTCATCTTGTCACTTATGCTATAAAATGTCTGTTGTTTCCGTAAGGTCGACCTTACGTTGTCATCGGCCCTTAAAAGTCGCTGGCGTCTTAGCGTCTTACTTGGACGTCTGCAATATATGAAATAGGGAGATGTATCTCCACTAAACGAGAATCGTTCTTTAAACGAGAAACCTTCCAACAAATCTTCTGAAAAAGAATGGTTGTACATGGGCCAATAACCCCCAAAATTTCGACGATTACTGGTGCTACGATAAACGAGTGTCAAAGAGTCGTATATTTGGCTAGTTTGCGATCCTTAGCAATCTCTGACAATCCCAAAAAGCTGACATGTCGAGAATGCCACTAGAGAAAGTATTGTAGCTGGTAAATTCTCATACAAGTTACTTGCCACCCCAAATCCTGTCAAGGCGTCTTATTCAGTACGGTGTATCAGAAAAATTAAACGCGTTACAGCGGCAGGCGAGCGAATATTGCTCTAACTCGCGGCCGGATGGTGATCGCTGGAGCCGGATATAGTCGCCGGTGCTGGTGTGGATAGCTGGTACAAGACTGATAGTCGTTGGATAGGTGGTCGCTGGTGTTGGACTGGTATCTGCTGATTCAGGAAGGTGGTCGCTGCTGCGTGAAGGTGGTCGCTTGTTCAGGACTGGTAGCTGCTGGTACAGAACTGGTTGTTGCTGGTCCTGGAAAGTGGTCGCTCGTTCAAGACTGGTAGCTGCTGGTAGTTACTGGTGCAGGAAGGTGGTCGCTGAAATCAGGACTGGTAGTTGCTGGTGCAGAACTGGTAGTTGCTGGTCCAGGAAGGTGATCTCTGCTGCAGGAAGGTGGTCGCTGGTGCAGAGTGGTCGCTGAAATCAGGACGTCGGCTTTAGGGGAAGCCTTGAGCAGTGCCTCATGGGCAGCTACTGCTGATTAGGCTTCGATCGTAGAGTGACCAGGGGAGAATCGGATTTCTCCCACACACTTGGCTGACGTCCAGCCAAAACTTATTCGACCCGGTTTGATACTACTGCTTTTATGTCTACTGTGCGCTACTACTCTACGTGGTCTAAGTTGAATGAGTTTGCTTATTATTACTAAATAATATTGAGAAACTTCATTCTACTTCGACCATGTTTTTTTATTACTACCTATTTGGTCCATTAGTTGAGGATTGTCCTTAGAAAGACAGGCCGAATTTAATATTCTAAAAAGACGTCCCGTGGGGAACGATTTGGTTCCTTAACGACTTGTTCCTAAATACTATTGGCTGACGACATCAGTAACTCATTCCTTCTTGGAAATGGGGTTTGTTTGTTTTGTTTTTGTTCGGCTGACTACGATAGGAAGAAGAATCGAGACCATTCAGACTACAACTTGGTTGAGATCGGTCAGAATTTTCAAAAGAGTCCTAGAGACTTGAGGAGAGTTAGATTCCAACGCTAGTTGGCTTTCACTGGGATTTTAAGTTACAAAGGGATCACCAAATCGCTGCCAGAAGACCAGACCTAGTGTTGATCAACGAAAAAAAAACAAACAAACAAATCAACCCCTCCTAAAAAAACAAACAAAAGAAACATGTTACCAAGTTGATTTTGCTGTTCCGGTTGATCACATAGTGAAAATGAAAGAAAACAAAAAAATAGACAAATACTTGGGTTTTGCTAGAGAGCTGAAAAACAAACAAACAAACAAACAAACAAACAAACAAACAAACAAACAAACAAACAAACAAAAAATACCCCCCCCAAAAAAAACAGTGGAACACGAAGATGACGGTGATACCAATTGTATTTGGCATACTTAAAAAGGTTTTTAAAAGATTGTAAAAAGACCGGAGAAATTGGCGATTGGAGGAAAGATCGAACTATTCATACCATAGAATTAAGATCGGCTTAGAACAGTCCTGGAGACCTGAGGAGACTTGCTGTCACTCCAGTGAAAGACTACTTGGTAACTTTGGTGTCAAAAACTCAAATAATAATAATAATAATAATAATAATCATGAAGGACAAGAAGTCGATAACTTGTCTGCTCGTCTAGACGTTTATGTTCATACCCATCCCCCTGAAAACTACAAAATTTTCCAGAAATAAAAATTGAAAAAATGTGGGACATGAAGACCCCCAACGATTCCAGAGGTAATAGGTGTTCTCAGTCTAGTTAAAAAAAGAGTTGGAAACACACACACACACACACACACACACACACACACACACACACACACACACACACACACACACACACACACAATGATGGTAGCATCAAGATACAAGAAATTTAGAAGCTCTTTGGCATTGTTCAGTTATTAAGGAGGACTCTATCAAATAAATCCACAGTGCATCATTGAAGGTCCAAGTACAACGGATGGACATTTAGGAAAAACTCAGAATAGTAATAATAATCATTTAGAGGATAAAAGATCAAACCAATTATGAACATAAAATTCCAGTCATAGTCTGAGCCCTTGGAACAATCTCAAATGGCCTGAAAAAGAGATTAAAAGAAATTATTGATCCGTAAAACCGTGTAGACTACAGTACTGTTAAGATTGGTAGAATATTGAGGAGAGTTCTTATTTGATATTCTGTTCTATTTTGTTAACACATTTAACCAAATTCAACCAAATTCATAATAATCTAAGATCGGTAAGCTGAACATGATTTCCAAAGAAGCAAACATGAAATGAATTTTTTCATACGTGATTGTTGTTTCCAAAACAGAACTTTTTTGAAAGAGGAAAGAGTTAAATTTTTTTACACAATCTTACTACTTTTGTAACAGACGTTTTCGTTTGTCTCCCATTCGTGTGTTTTCTTTGAAGATTCGAAAAGACAAAAATAACCAGTTGGTTTCATCCCACATAAAAATAACATCTGACAACAAAACAAACTTATAACCAATGGTCTTTCATATCACATGAGATTTTCTAGAAAAATGTATTACACATCCTACCTTAAAACCTTATCCTATATCTTTAATGACAATATAATGTTATAAGTTTTTATTTTCTGGTGAGCGAAAAAAAATGTAATGGTTACTGAATCATAACTTTTTGCAAGAAGTCTACTTTATACGGTTAAAAATAAAATAAAGATTCAAGAAATTCGTGAATCTATCTGTTTTTCTCCTAGCTCTGGGTAAATAGTTCGGTAGACGGAGTTCTTTGTTTAAACTACCAGCCTAAGAGAAGGAAAACTCTGAATTCAAACCAGCTTTACTCCGTTTTGAAATGATCTTGTGTCATATCCTACTTATAGTGGAAGAGCTGAGCATGTACATACATTGTAAAAAAGTAGTAGTCAACATAGTTTTGTCTTGGTTATGACATTTTTTTTGTCCTTGTTATATTCCTCCAGTAGGAGAACGAAGTTCACTATTCATCTACAAAAAACGATCACTACGATACAGTTGTAAACCCATTCTTATGCAAACTTGACTTAGGCTCGGGCGAATTAATTAGCTGAGAAAATAGACTTTGACATGTAATTTGCGAGATTCCCCTCCTTTCAGAATATCCCAAGAATTCGTTCCAACACTGTCAAATTAACCTTCCCATAGAAGACATTCCAAGTCTGTAGGATTTATGTATTTACCAGATCCTTCATCACGAGCAGGGTGGGAGATGATGTCAGTTTTGTTTTTTAATGGAGTAAGGCTGGTTTGAATTCAGAGTTTTCCTTTTCTTAGACTGTTTGCCTCACTAAAGCTACAGAAACCAGTTTGCCCAACTATTTACTCATAGATAGGACTGGAAAGAAAGGATCACATCACAAGGAAGCGTTAGTGGCCAGTGAGTTTTTTTCGGCTGGGGTTATTTTATGCTTAGAGGCTTGAGAATTGCGTTTCTATAAAATTCGAATGGTTTGCAAACAGATCTATTTGAATCAGACGGGACCCTAACCGGTACTAACTCCTGTTTGAGTGGACTAGGGAGTAATGACAATGAAAGAGTTCTCCATACGCCCTTGATCTCCAGAACTGAAGCTTCATCATCAGATGCAGTTGTGTCATACCTATGACTCTTGTTAAACTGTCTTCGGCATAGAATAAACCAGCAAGAGTTACCATGCCGTAAAACCAAACCAGCTTGTATAGGAACTAAAATAGGTGTACAGACACAATGACTTAAGTACCCCATATACAGTATGCAATGTAAAGGGCAGAACTATGCGTTATTTGGGTATTTTAAAAAGATTTTGCTTTTCAGTTTTTTATTTTTATTTTTATTTTTTTTTATCCATAAGTTGAACTTCAGAAGCCATGGGAAACAACTTGTTAGATGTGAAGTAAGGCGGATGAACCCAACGTCGGTTCAACAGGGCGCTTCACCTGATGCTGGGCGAAAGAATCCCTCAGGTCAACAGCCAGGATCAAATAGTTTAATCATGAAACTACTGCTACTCATCTTTAAGGCTAGTGTCTATTGATGAGGTAAAAATCAACCATCGAAAGATTACAGTGACTCTGACTCAAAGCATATGTCCAAAAGGTTACATCCTCCCCTTCCCAAGAAAGATAACCTCGGAATCGTCAACAACTAACGAAGCATAACCCTTACTTCCATAGCAACTTAGTTACTTCCATAACCCTTACTTCAATAACGGCAAAGGTTTATAATGCTCTTTTACTCAACCACATCGAAGCAGAAATTGAGAAAATTCTTAGAAAGAATCAAAATGGTTTTCAGAGAAAGGGATCCACAACATCACAGATTCTGAGAATCCGCTTAATCATAGAAGGAATTTGTACAAAAAAAACCCCTTTGAGGCGACAATTTTGTCCGTAGATTTTTCCAAAGTATTTTACCCCATACACAGAGGAAAGATGGAGAAAATGCTACTAGCATATGGTTTCCCCAAAGAAATTGTCACAGTAATAATGATACTCTATAAAAACACGAAAGTAAAAGTTCACTCACCGGACGGAGACATGGACTTGTGTGACGTTGTTGCTGGTGTTCTGAAAAGGGAGACATAAGAATCTTATCTGTTCATAATCTGCCTAGATTATCGAACGTCGATAGATCTAATGAAAGAATGTGGCTTTACGCTAAAAAAAAGGCAAGAAGTAAACGATGCCCTGCACAAACTATTACGGACGCAGATTACGCAGATGACGTAGCACTTCTTACAAATACACTTACCCAAGCTGAATCCCTGGAGCAGGCAGCAGGAGGCATCTTCATGTGAATGCAGACAAAACTGAGTAGATGTGTTTTAATCAAAAAAGAGACATCTCCACACTAAGTGGTTCTCTGAAATTTGTGGACAAGTTCACGTACTTCGGTAGCAACGTCTTATCGACTGAAAGTGACATCAAAATGCGTCTAGCGAAGGTATGGACTGTTATTGATAGGTTATCGGTCATATGGAAGTATGACCTATCTGATAAAATAAAATGCAATTCGTATTGAATTAATTAAGAGGACTATTGCAATGTGAAATAATAATTGTGTCTAATTAATTTCAAAGTAAAATTTCATCATCAGAGACTTTTTTTTTATAAATGAACAATTTATTTCCATTTTATACAAAATGGTAGGCACGAGGCCCAATGGTTTGGGGGGGGGGAAGGAGAAGGGAGCGGTCATGCCATAATTATATTGTCTAAGGGGCCCTAGTTAGCCACATTCGCCGACCCATTCAACAGTACAATATATCAACCATACTTCACCAAGCGCGCTGCAGCCACCGAAATACCACACTTGCTCCGTGAAAAGACCTACTTAAAAGCCCGAGTGGAAGTATGATTTTATTTACAAAAAATGATTTTATATACAAAAATGTGGTGTATGATGGGGATGGGAGAAAAACTGCGAAAAAATTTCCCGTTTGGTTGCCCTCCCATCCCTCTTCTACGATATGGAAGCCAACTGTTTTCCGGCGCCCAAAAAAACACCGGAAGCAAGCCGGACCTACGCTAAATAGGAGAGGGATCTAATCTACTTGGACAAAAAGAAAAAGACAGGGTTGGGCGCAGTGAGGACAGGTAGCATGAATTTATACAAGTGAGATTGTAAGATCTTCAGAAAAAGCGGGCTGGAGTAAAGGTTAGGGTATAAAAACAATAGGGATGGGGAAGATCTTGGAGACTAACAACTAGGTGACGGGGATGATGACTCACAACATACTGCTAACTAGGGTTGAAGGCCAAAACACCTTACCCAGGATGGGTTCCCGAAGAACCCAAACTGTAGACGCCATGGGCAGAGAGAGGATGGAAAGTTGACTCCAACATCGCTCCCTTTCGTACGACCAGGCTCGCTGCATTCACCCACCTTTTGTCGAATGTTATACGGTCCAAACGTTTTCCATCGCATCTAATCCCGACCCCAAGCTGACGCCTAAAGGACAATATCAAATCACAATGAGAAAAGTTTGCATCGTCATACAATTCCTTCTTTCGCGTCGTCCAAATCACCATTCTGATTACAACTAGGATCGCGAGAAACACCACACGTTTCTCCGCCTGAAAAGGAGGCAAAACGTTGTCCACAACGTAACCAACGTCGAGCAGCACGAGCTGTTTGGGTTCGATGCGAGCCATCTACTCCCCGACATGATCCCAGAACGGGCGAACCCGCTCGCAGTAGTAGAAGGCGTGCTCAGCCGTTTCTTCCAAGCCCCTGCCGCAGCGAGCGCAATCAGGCATGTTTGTCAGGCCCGCTCTGAAGTTCAAGCCGAGAAGGGACAACGCGTTCCGTGCAAGCCGCCTGGTGAGCGAGAACTTCGAATTGTTCAAGAAGCCCGAACCTGGCACCCAATTCCAATGGGAGCGGACCTCCTCCGCCGTCCAGCCGTGTCGCTCAATGAGAGGGTCCGAAGCAGAGCCCACCACTAGTTCTCGATACAGTTCTTTCCGTGACTGTGAAAGGTCACTGGACCCAGTAAGGTTACGAATAGCCTTACAGCATTCGCGGACAAACGGTGTTTCGCCCATTGCCTTACGTCGACTTTCAGCCTTTGGGTCTGACTGGAGGCGAGGAAAAATCCTACTCGCCTTTCGTCTCCACACCGCGTCCCCCGACAAGGATCGGCCCAAGTATGCGAGTCTTTCAGCGAGCCAGTGGCTCTTCAGATCGGGCATATCCCATTGCTTGTACGTTGAATGCAGATCTGTCTACGGACCTTCGGCCTCCCCAGAGTAATCTGGTGAGGGATTGTTGTAGTGCCAGCCGACGATCCCTAAGCAGAGGAAGTGCGGTAGAGGATCAAGGGGGAGATGTACACAGCGCACACCTCCGCCCTGCCCTTTAAGGACAACCTCCTTGGAAGCCAGGTTCCCACCTGGGCATTACCTTAGCCTGTACTTCGGACCAATTTCGCTCTAGTTGGAGGTCAGGCCCGAACCACACCCCGAGGATGCAGACGGGTCCGTCAATTCAGCGGAAGAGCCCTGGCAGGGTATCGCCAACCGTCCAGGCACCGAACCGCAAACCTTCGCTTTTGTCAAAATTGACTTTGGCTTCTGCTATTCGTTCATACCCAGCAACCGCCTTTTTCACCGCCTCTATGTCCAGGAGGCGGGACACAAAGACGGTGGTGTCATTGGCGAACGCGGAAACCCTTGCTGTAAGAGGGCCAGCAAAAGGGCCGGATTTCCTCCCTCATTCCTAAGCCTTCGGAGGTGGGGCTCTAAAGCGAGGACATAGAGAAGAGGAGATAGGGGGCATCCCTGCCGGACCGACCGCTCAATCGCGAACGCCCCCGAACGCCTCCTGTTTACCTGCACCATTCCTGTGGGAGATCCAATTTTTTTTTTAAATTTGTAATCATGGTGTCACATAGGATGTTAGAATGCCATGTTGGGTGTTGTAACAATGGTTCAACATGGGGTGTTTAAATGCCATGTGGAATAGACATAATTTCAGTTGTCCTAATCAATTTTATTTTATCTTATTTTTTAAAGACTTAAATATGTATCTAAAATGTGCATGTTGATTAATGATGTATTCAGTATTTAATTCTAACCTATTGTTAACCTGAGGGTGTAACTTGGCTATTAATAAAGCTTCTTTAATTCTGAGATTACCGCCATTACGTACTATTGCTTCTATTTTAATGGAAAGATTATTATCATTATTTTTTGTTTTTAATTAAATGTTTATGGAATGAGGATGCTCGTGTATTGAGGTATTCTATAATTCTGATGTGGAGGTATCTGATTGCACTTTCTATATAAAAATTATGGCATTTTAAGCAAATTAAACGATAAATAGTGTCACTTTTTGGCATATATTTAGATCTCTTATTGGGCTGTTGGCTAGAGTGCATCTTATGATAGTATTGTTAATTTTCTTCGCTAGGTATTGGCGGAGTGAATGTCCAGAGTGGGCCAGTTGTATATCTATCCCTTCCTTGTAAATAGCCCTGCGTATTTCTTTGGTGATAATTTCACTGAAATATGGTAGTTTCAGGAAACAGGTGTTAGAGTGTGTATGTAGTTTCTGTGATTTCTTATTATTTAAATGTATGATTGATGCTGGATAATCATTGTTACTGAGAGCGTTTATAAAATGTGCGGTGGGTGTAATTTTGTCTTTCTCTTCACTGCATCTATTGTGAATTCGTTTTATTTCATTTCTAATGTAATTTGTTTTAGCACTGAGTAGAAGTGCTGATGTGAAATGCACTGAGAGGTTTTTAGTGGTGGGTTTTCAATAGAAAAACAAGTATAAATTGTACCAGTTGGTGATGTTTGCATTTTAAGATCTAGAAGTAACAGGGACCCAGTGTTATCTGGATGTTCTATCTTAAACTGAATATGTCAATCTATATTTTGGAACTTCTCATATATGGCAGTAGCTTCTTCGCTGGATGATGTAAACATAAGTATATCGTCTATATATCTTGTAAAGAATATGCATGATGGGCAGATGGATTGTGCTCGACGTTCTAGTTGGTCCATATATGAAATGACTAGTATATCTGCTATACTGGATCCCATGGGTAGTCCTGATATTTGTTTGTGGGTATTTCTGTTATAAGTGAAATATGTATTTTCGTCTACTATAATGGATAATAGTTGGTGTATATCTGTTGCTATTAGTTTGTGACAATATAAGTTCCTGGAGATTATGTTCTGATATGATATCGATTGCTGGGTGTGCAGGTACTGCTGTATAGAGGGAGATTACATCTAAGTTGAATGTGTTATTATTATGCTTAAGTTGTTCTGTATTTAGTTGTGTTAGTCTGTGGATGACTTCATCAGAATTTTTAATATGTCCTGAAAAGGTGCGAAGGAAAAGTTTCAATATTTGTGCGAGAAGCCATGATATTTTATAAAGAGGTACTTCTAAGCTGGAAATGATAGGTCTGATCTGGAGTGATGTGTCAGTTTTGATGAGGTTGTAGAAACTAGGTAGTTTGTTATTTCGAGTAATAAAGTTATTCTTGTATTTGTTTGGTATATTCCTCCATTTACAGATGTTAGTCCATGTATTATTGATTAGGTTTTCTAATTGGGTTGATTGAATGCCAGTATTTGTTTGGTATATTCCTCCATTTACAGATGTTAGTCCATGTATTATTGATTAGGTTTTCTAATTGGGTTGATTGAATGCCAGTAACCTCTGAATAAATTTTATCTTTAAGATAGTCTAGTGCCAATTGGTTTTAAGTGTTTTGTGAGATGACGCAGAATTCCTTACCTTTATCAGAGGGTAGATATATAAGTTCTTTATTTCTCATGGTTGATAGAGTGTGTCGTTGTGTACTGGGTAAATTTTGTGGTATTCTTTTGTGTTTTCTAAGTATGGGGAATATCAACTTTTTAAGTCTTGATAACTTAAAGTTTAGTTCTTTGTTGGCAGGAGGTGGGTGAATAAGGTGATCCAAAGTGTAAATAGGAAATGCGTTAGTATTGGTAGTTGTATTAAATTCATCATGGATTTTGGATAACCATTTTAGTTGGTAGGCTGTCATGCAGGAATTGGTTTCAATATCAAGTAATAATTTATCACCCAATTTTTGTGTCATAATAAATGCAATTTCTTCCAAGCAACTGTTATGCCAATTCCACTATATGAATGCACCTCATGGACGCTGACAAAGCGCACTGAGAAAAAGGTAGATGGGAACTGCTCAAGAATGCTTCAAGCTATCCTGGAAGCAACATCTAACGAAAGAGCAGGTGTACTGCCAACTACCTCTTATCTCTCAAACCATCCAAATAAGATAAACAATGCATGTGGGACACTGTTGGAGAAGTAAAGACGAACTCATAAGTGACGTTCTGCTATGAACCCCTTTACACGGATGTGCCAATATTGGCTGATCAACATTGAACTTATATACAACAGTTCTATATGGACACAGGATGTAGTCTAGAAGACCTATCGGAAGCGATGGATGATAGGGACGAATGGTGAGAGAGAGAGAGTCAGGGAAATATGCGCAAGCAGCGTGACCTGATGATGATGATGATACGAAATTACATCCTGACTTTGTGTCCATATTTATGTCAGCGATGTTCTGTTGATAATGTATATTTGTAAATAATCCTAAACAATATTGGATCTTTTACATTAGCCCATAAATTTAAAGTAGAGGAGCTTAAGAAGAACAAAAAAGATAAACTAGCACTTTATTTTTCTTTATGACTAAGAATTCGACGTTCAACAAAAATCTTAACTCCAGAAAAATGGATCGCTATTTAACTGACATCCTAGCTTGTCAGATAATGGCACAAGGCTGTTTTATGGTGGGGACCTCGCACGAATTGAGATTCATGGCGCAGTAAGAGCAAAAAATACTTGACCCCGTCGGCATTCCCCTTTTCGAGCGCCTCTGACACCAAGCAATAAACTTAGTTCTACAAGTAGGCAAAGGCCTGGTAGGAAAATGGAACAGTGTAGAATTCGTAGCACTAGTTGGAATGCAGTTTTCACGCAGGTTCGGTTGACTGAGCTAGCAGTATTGTTTTCGCATTCATTTACTGTTTTTTTTTTTAACTTGGAATATCCTAACAACGTTTTTTTAAATCAAGAATCGAAGCAAAGCAATTAAAAAACAATTTAAATCAAATTGGATCAAAAACAATAATTTATTGGTTCTAATTTGAATAATTGGTTTCTCAGCAGAATCAATAAATATTGTTGATTTAAAAATTAAATTAAATCAAATTTGCTGTTTGCTTTGAATTTAATGTAATTAAATTGTGCATTAATTGTTTTTCTTAACTATTTAAATTGTTGTATTCAATGTATTCAATGATTACGTACAAAAATGCGAAAATAACAATTTTGGCTAAACTTATGTGAAAACTACATTACAATAAGGACTACCAATTGAACCAACAACCTAAAATAAAAATAAACATCATATTCCACTGGTTACCAAATATTTTATCTCGCAGAGACTAATGAAAAAGTCTAAAAATCAGCAATAGTTTTCTTTGAGGTGAGGAGTTTTGGCAAGAACACCAAAAAAAGAAATTTCTTTTAGGCTTTCTTAATATTTGCATAAATGTGTACACAAAGTCAGGGATCAGTTTTTCATTAAAAACATTACATTGTAAATTGTGTTCATATATAGCATTCATTACATGTGAACACAAAGTCAGGATCTATTTTGGCATTATACATTTATTGAAAATTGAACCCTCACTTTAGAGCTATTCACTATCACTCCCATATTAATACCGAAAATTTTTTTTTTCCTCGAAATATTTTCAACTCAAACAATGCAGATCGAACTACGTACAAAATAACTCGAACATATATTTAATGACAAAATTACGTTACTTAATTAACCGAATCTTAAACACACTTCAACGCAAAAAAAAAAAAAAAATTTCAAGTTCACTTTTTAAAAAATTAAATGGAAATATTTAATTTTAATCAGAAAAGAAAAAAACGCAGCTAGCAACGCCATGCCTAAAATTTAAAACAATAGAAATAACGATTTTTTTATTATTCTATTTTAATTTTGATTTATTTTTATTTCCTTTTATTTTTATTTTAAAGTTGAAATCTGTAAAGATCTTTGCCTGGATATGTAATCCTAATTATGTTTTGCCTCCAAGGTCTAATTAATATGTTTAATTGGGTTGGAAAACTTCTTTTTTTTTTTTTGCAGTGTACACGGAGTTGTGGTAGTTGTTAATAACAACGTATGCTGTCAATTTCCTTTTGAAAAGTTGACGTGTGTGTTTAATAAATATGAAAAGATACTTTTAATAGTACAAATATACTTGAAAGTGATTAATTTACTGTAAAAATTAACACTATCTTTATTTCATGAGGTCCAGAACTACTTAAAAAAACACTCGCATTTAAAGTGCAAAAAAATTGACCCTTTTTCTGGTTAAATTAAAATATGACACTTTTTGTTATGACCTTATTAATATATTTTTCAAAACCCTATCTATTTTACACAAAGAAAAATATTTACAAAATCCCATATTCTTATCAAACATTTAAAATGTTTTAGCCATCCACAATTTGATAAACAATATCACATCAAAGTTGGTACCAGGATTTTATATCCAGAAGTATTATTTATTAACGGAAAACTTATTTTGCAGTTTTATTTACTAGTTGAAAACTTATTTTGCTGGTGAAATTTTAACTTAAGTAGACTGACCATAGATTTAAACATTCCATATGGATTATTCACGGCTGTAATTTGATTCATTAGTTTCTTAATACCATTTAATTGCATGTGAATTGTTAGCTTACAAGCTAACAATTTGTATACAATTCCTGTAATACTAATAGTTTGCTCCCAGTTATATACTTTCGAGTGCTTCAAGCAACTAAATGGTTTCAAATAACTAATAGTAATAATAATTCTTTGTAAACAATTATAACCTCATGTAACTATTATTAATAGAAATAATTTGCACGGTTGTAGTTTCAAGAATCTCAATTTAATAATCATATTTAGAGCGTTTGCCAATGGCCTGGGAGACCAGGTTCAATCTCAGGTTGAGTCATACCAAAGACTCAGAAAATGGTACTTGATGCTGCCTTGCTTAGCACTATGAGGTAAGGATCAAGGGTAAAGTAGAGCAATCCAGGGAATGGAGTAGTGCCCCCCACTACACCTCTGTGTAGTAGCTATTGAAAAGAAAGCCTTCAGGTTACCCTCGACTAAAGTCGCCAACTTTACTTTTTTATATGGTATTAATCAACTAATAACAATTGTTTGTAAACAATTATAGTTTCAAGAAAATGTTTATTGATAATACAATTAATTTGCATACTATTGTCTATTTTCAAGTATTTCTATCTAATACAAATAATTTGCACATAATTAATGGTTTCAAGTATTCAGATCTATTTGACCTATAAATGGGACTCTAACAGGTTCTACCACTCTGGGTAGTACCAGTTGAAGTAATGAGACCTAGGAGTGATGGCAATGATGGGGTTACTCCACACTCTCTTAGAGCCAGAACAAAAAACTTAGTGTTACACCCACTTTGGTACAGATTGCTTGAACTGCAAATAGAAACATAACACTGTATTTTAAATGTCTTGTTTTTCCAATAGATATAAAAAATACACATAAAGAAAATATTATTATTTTTTTTTTTGCAAAGGATTTTCAGCTAGATATTCACATTATATGGTAAAACAAAGAGATAATGACTTAGTTTAGTTGACATGATAGACACAAAGCAATTCTTTTCCAATTTAACCATATACTTACATTGTAAATTTAACCCTCAATAATAACTTTGTCATTTTCAAAAACACACACACACACACACACACACACACACACACACACACACACACACACACACACACACACACACACACACACACACACACGTTCTGGGATCTGAGTTATCACTGAAAATTTTGGTAGCCATATCTGTGGCTTTCATTGAGTTATGTTCTAGTAGATTGATGAATACAAAAGACCTTTGGTGAATTATTCTTAGATAATTAATAACAAAAATTTACAAAAAATATATAAATAAAAAATGAAATCTAAATTTGGTCTTTTTTAAGGGCTATTATTTTTAGATAAAGTATTCCATTTATTTCATACATTCCCACACTATTTTTACGATCATTAATTGAAAAGATGGAGATTTTCACATGTGGATTATCATATTTTCATACATCATCTTGTTATAGTGAAATATATTTTTATTGGTTGGAAAAATCAAAATAAAATTTATTTTTGCTGTTGAGATCTTGGGATAGGAATAATACATTTTGCTTGATAGAAATGCTAATTACTTTTTTGATTAATTTATTTGAGCAAGAAAAATATTTTATTGACCATTAATAATACAAGCTTCTCCCAACCCAGTTTTCTGAGGGCCACTTTGGTTGAATGACAAGTGGGTATTATTAAGTTGATTACCTGGTCCCTGGGGCAATGCTTGCTTGCCAGTGCTAGGTTTATCATTTGGCCCTTGTGGAGTGCCCAAAATGGGAAATGCTGTTTTTTGTGATGGCCATGCATGAGTCTAGTATCTAATCCTGCTCCCACCATAAAATGACATCATATTTGATTTGGTGGGAAGTTGGATAAATTTCCCTCCATAAACCATCACAGTTCAAAGTAAGATAAAAATGGCTTTTGGTTAAATCAAAACATAACAAAAATGTAATTAATTGATTACTTATTAATTTTTATTTGCTTCTGTCTACTTTACCTAGACTTAAAAAAAAATCTCCACTTGGCCATCTATTCTTATCACACATTACATGTTGAGAGGAAAGTTTTCTCAAATTGTGTGTGCATGTGGAGTAAATATATATACTGTCATCAACAGACAGACTGTTTCATTGTATCACAACTCATTAGTGTGGCTAGACACCCGAGATGCTTCAAGCTGGGATTGAAACCTGGCTAACTTTACACCAGAGCTATTGTCATCATACACCAATAGAAACTTTGAACAGTTTTTAAACTGGCTTCAACCATCTGCCAATAAGAAAAGACAAATCAAAAACTCAACAAATTTTAACCAACACTGTTATTTTCAACAAAATATCCTTGCAAGAGAATCTGCTATCTAAATACACATCATATATATATATATATATTTATATATATATATATATATATATATATATATATATATATATATATATTAAGCATATTCTTTGAAAAACCACAGTTATTTTTTATCTGTTATTTATTGATTATTTTGTCATAAAGATAAAAGTTTGGTTTTGTTTTATATAAAAATTGTATAAAATGTTCTTCCACCATCATTGGTCACTTTCAAGGTTATAATCAAGATAGTACTTTCACCTGCAAAAAACAGGGAAATTGTTATATGAAAACTAGGACTCAACAATATTGTTTCTTGGTAAATGACAGCTGATAAAATATAATGAGTGGAATGCTTGAATATGGGTAGCAAATAATGAAATGATTTTCATTGATAAATTCTGTGATACCAGGTGGTGAATTTTAAAATATAAATTTTAAGTGCCTGTAAAATATACCCAAGATCTGCTTTCTTTATAAAGCAAAAAATCTCAGAGAGAGAGAGAGAGAGAGAGAGAGAGAGAGAGAGAGAGAGAGAGAGAGAGAGAGAGAGAGAGAGAGACTAAAATTTTACATAGAAATCATACTAAATTACCTGTTTTTATCTTCCAGTCTCAAAGGTATGGAAACTATTTCATACCATGTACATAGAGTTGTGAGTAGTAACATTAAAGTTGGACAAGAAATGCTATATTTCATCATCATCATCATCATCATCATCATCATCATCATCATCATCATCTATCAATTTGATTTGAAAAGTAACACAAAAAATATGGAATATAGAATACATAATCACTACCTTCCCACACTCTTGGATGATGATGATGATGATGATGATAGAAGAAGAGCAGCAGTAGCGCCGCCTCCACCACCACCACCACTAACAACAACAACAATAACAACAACAATATTAACAATAATTGTGAAACATGAAGGTGACTCTGATACCAATCATAGCTTGAGCCCTTGGAACAGTCCCCAAGAACCTGTAAAAGATTCAGTGAACTGAAGATTAGCGGAAGAATTGAAACTATCTAGACCACATCAATATCGGCTAGGATACTTAGAAGAGTCCTGGAGATCTGTTGATACTTGCTGTTACTCAGACTATTGAAAACCACAAGTTAGAGCTGATGTAAAAAAAACTCTCAAGCGGAAAAAAAAACCAACAACAATACTTGATATCAATTTCTTTTTATCTAATGTTTAAAAGATAAAATATTTACCCCTAAATATTTCAGGTTCGGTAATATGAGCTAACATTAAAAAAATATTGTTTTTAATGATAACATTTGTTATTACAGTGATTCAAGGCACTCGTAGTATTATGATATTTTTTTTTATTGAATCAACATTTTGCACAAAACGACGATTTTAATTTCAAAATAACATTTGTGAAGCTTAACCTATATTAATAAAATCGGTATCATCTTGCAAAGAATTTTTTTTCTGAATATTTATTCATGAAAAATGCCAAAAAATCAAAAGTTTAAGGAAATTTTTACGATCATTAAATCTATATTTTTCTTTTTCATACACCGATATTACTAAAAACTGCCGGACACTAAAGTATGATCAATATCAATTTCTGTGCACTGAAGCATGCAAAAAAGTTAACATGGAACCACAAAAATATATTAAAATTTTGATTCTCAACCTATTCACTCGTTAATATAATTTAATACAAAATACTTGTTACCGCCACGGTAACTTGATTTGATAACAATGTGCCTTTAGTTAGTTTTGGGTTCTTTGTTTAATAACATATCAACCTGTGTGGGTTATTCAATGCCAAAGCCATCCTTGTAGAAGAACAGTAGTGGTATTATTCAATACATTGGTGGGGTGGTGAGGGGGTTTACCCCTTTCCCAAGAGTATTAGTACAAAAGTGAATGTTGTACTGCGACTAGAATTCGAACTCGCTTACTACAATTCCGTAAGTCCAACACTTTAACAATTTCGCAATAAGATAAAAAAATATATATATAAAAATTACTTTAAACCATGAAAAACTCCGATGTGACTTTGAATCAAATAAAATAATTTTAGAAAGAAAAAAAAGTTTTTAATAAAATAGATTTTAAAAAATTGTTTACTTATCCGTAAAGTAAGATTATTCGATTTTATCTCTGTAATATTTTTTGTTTATTTGAAGTCAATATTCTTTTTAGTGGGTTTTAAATTTTTTTGAAAACACGCTACAATTTTGAAGGTCTACATTTTACTCACTAGTTAAATGAATGAATGGAAACCTGATGCATCACGGGTAAGAAAAGAATTTAAAAAAAGAAGGTTGCTCCCGTAATTCATTATCATAATTTGAATTTAAAGTCTTATTTACAAATGCAGTTTACTTAGAAAAACAACAAAAATGTTATTGTTTGCAAAACCTTAGTTTAGTGAGTAATTTATTGTATGGTTGTTATCGGGCCCAGACAAAAATAAATAAATAAAAATAGAAATATAATAATTCTTTTGGTTAAATTTAAATTCAAACGTAACAAAAATTTAATTCGTGAGAGTATAATTTCTAAGATTAATTATTAAGTTAAGATCATACCTTAAATAGGAAAGTAAATATTTTTAGTATACTAATGATGACATTTTATAAAAGTGTCATAAAATTAAATAAATTTTAAAAATGACGTTAAAATTTAGTATTTTTTTTGTACAGAATACACCGAAAACTTAATTAAATCCAATAATAATTGTAATCTTTTCAATGAATATTTTATGTCACAGAGAAACCAAAGTTAATAATGATGATGATGATGATGATGATGATGATTTTGATGATGATATCTGCAAATAAAATTAATGCTGTAAAAATATTTTTGTACTATTTTCCTTGAAATATTTTGTGGTAAGCAGGATTTGTGCGTGCGTGCTCGAGCGTTTTAATTTGTTACACATGTAAATATATGATGAAGATAAGCATATAAATAACAATTATATTCAATGTTGACAGTAATCGATACATTCTGTCAACTAGTTATTTACAAAGCTTAACTTAGTTGTGGCACAAGATCAGAAGTATGGGGCACCCAGTTCTGCCTAATATGTTGAAAAGAACATAATAGCAACAAAGGAAGAAACAAATACTTGTTTCTTTACCTTAGACTCAGACACTCTATGCTTATTTCGTTGAGACTTAGGCACTTATGCTTGTTTCTTTAAGACTTAGGCCATTCTATGCTTATTTCTTTTAGACTTAGACACACTATGCTTATTTCTTTAAGACCTCGGCACTCTATGCTTATTTCTTTGAGACTTAGGAATTCTATATTTATTTCTTTAAGACTTAGGCACTCTATGCTTATTTCTTTTAGACTTAGACACACTATGCTTTGTTCCTTGAGACTTATGCACTCTATCTCTATGCTTATTTCTTTTAGACTTAGGCTCTATTCTTATTTCTTTTAGACTTAGGCATTCTATGCTTATTTTTTTTAGACTTAGGCCTTCTATGCTTTGTTCGTTGAGACTTAGGCACTATGCATATTCCTTTTAGACTTAGACACTCTATGCTTATTTCTTTGAGACTTAGGCACTCTATGCTTATTTCTTTTAGACTTAGGCATTCTATGCTTATTTCTTTGAGACTTCGAAACTCTATGCTTATTTCTTTTAGACTTAGACACTCTATGCTTATTTCTTTAAGACCTAGTCACCCTATGCTTATTTCTTTAAGACTTAGGCATTCTATGCTTATTTCTTTAAGACTTAGGCATTCTATGCTTAATTCTTCAAGACTTAGACACTCTATGCTTATTTCTTTAAGACTTAGACACTCTATGCTTATTTCTTTAAGACTTAGACACTCTATGCTTATTCCTTTTAGACCTAGGCACTCTATGCTTATTTCTTTTAGACTTAGACACTCTATGCTTATTTCTTTTAGACTTTGGCATTCTATACTTATTTCTTTTAGACTTAGACACTCTATGCTTATTTTTTAAGACTTAGGGACTCTATGCTTATTTCTTTAAGACTTGAACACTCTATGCTTATTTCTTTAAGACTTAGACACTCTATGCTTAATTCTTTAAGACTTAGACACTCTATGCTTATTTCTTTAAGACCTAGTCACCCTATGCTTATTTCTTTAAGACTTAGGCATTCTATGCTTAATTCTTCAAGACTTGAACACTCTATGCTTATTTCTTTAAGACTTAGACACTCTATGCTTATTTCTTTAAGACTTAGACACTCTATGCTTATTCCTTTTAGACCTAGGCACTCTATGCTTATTTCTTTTAGACTTCGGCATTCTATACTTATTTCTTTTAGACTTAGACACTCTATGCTTATTTTTTAAGACTTGAACACTCTATGCTTATTTCTTTAAGACTTGAACACTCTATGCTTATTTCTTTAAGACTTAGACACTCTATGCTTAATTCTTTAAGACTTAGACACTCTATGCTTATTTCTTTAAGACCTAGTCACCCTATGCTTATTTCTTTAAGACTTAGGCATTCTATGCTTAATTCTTCAAGACTTGAACACTCTATGCTTATTTCTTTAAGACTTAGACACTCTATGCTTATTTCTTTAAGACTTAGACACTCTATGCCTATTTCTTTTAGACTTAGGCACTCTATGCTTATTTCTTTTAGACTTCGGCATTCTATACTTATTTCTTTTAGACTTAGACACTCTATGCTTATTTTTTAAGACTTGAACACTCTATGCTTATTTCTTTAAGACTTGAACACTCTATGCTTATTTCTTTAAGACTTAGACACTCTATGCTTAATTCTTTAAGACTTAGACACTCTATGCTTATTTCTTTAAGACCTAGTCACCCTATGCTTATTTCTTTAAGACTTAGGCATTCTATGCTTAATTCTTCAAGACTTGAACACTCTATGCTTATTTCTTTAAGACTTAGACACTCTATGCTTATTTCTTTAAGACTTAGACACTCTATGCCTATTTCTTTTAGACTTAGGCACTCTATGCTTATTTCTTTTAGACTTCGGCATTCTATACTTATTTCTTTTAGACTTAGACACTCTATGCTTATTTTTTAAGACTTGAACACTCTATGCTTATTTCTTTAAGACTTGAACACTCTATGCTTATTTCTTTAAGACTTAGACACTCTATGCTTAATTCTTTAAGACTTAGACACTCTATGCTTATTTCTTTAAGACTTCGAAACTCTATGTTTATTTCTTTTAGACTAAAGCACTCTATGCTTATTTCCTTCCGTACTTGCACATGTGCTCTCAATTAAGAAATTGAATAAGAAATGACAGATTGCCGAATTGTATATAGTTGAAGTAATTTTGTAACCCAACTGTTAATATTCTTAAAAAATCCAGAAAACTGGAATTGGTCCTGATGGTGTAATGTAATGACATTTTTCTATTTTTTTTTCTATATTTGGTGACTAAGCTGGACATTGACAGAGAATAGGATCAGAATTTCGTCAAGGAACAATTATTTAACATTTGTTGAGCACTGCTTCCCTATAGAACGTACGATGTATTTTACTTTAAAAAGTTTTTCTTGGTAAGACAATTTATTGATCACTTTTTCTTTTGATGTTTTTAATTATATCGTCCACAAACTGTGAGTCTGTCTCTGCCTGATATGAGCCAAGAACAGATTTTAAGCATCTTGATCACCCCACTTCCACACACAAACAAGAACAACATACTATGTACTGAGGAGAGAGAGAGAGAGAGAGAGAGAGAGAGAGAGAGAGAGAGAGAGAAAGAGAGAGAGAGAAAGAAAGAGAAAGAGAGAGAGAGATGTGTAAGCAGTCAAAATCTTTTCCGATGTTTAAGGAAGAAATTCACTCGGATCTCAGCTTTTAGCCTTTGTTCTCAGTAAACATTTGGTACTTCGATAACGCTACATAGGGAGGCGTTTCGGACATTGAAAATAGCTTTCTCCGTAATGTTAACTCTGCCTTCGAGCGCACTGGCTTTGTAATAAATATAAACTCACGGGAATTGTAGGTGACAAACATTTTTTTAATGAAAACTTGAAGGCATACGTGCAATAGTGAATAAAGTTCAGATGATTCCAATGAAAGAATCCTTAATTTTTTACTCTCCGCTTTTCGTGTCGCCACTTCAATGCAAAAGGCTTGAAAACGTGATGATCAGTCTGCTCAACTTGTTTGATACACATCCAGGTATGAATTCACTCGCATTCTTAAGGCTACTTTTAATTCTCAGAAGCGTACAGTGTTTCTCGGGGAGGTAACATATTAATCGAATTCACGTCGGCTATCAGACAAGAGGCACAGAACATTTGTAATATTAACTTCAACCATACAGTCTCTGAAAGACCTGTTCTCATGAAATCACTGAAGTGATGAATCTGTCCAGTTTTGAGATAAGTAACCACTTAGTAACAGCAAGTACTGTTAGCAGCTTGTGTTCCAGACTAAGTAAAGCTTATTAAGTAGACCACAAAAATAAAACTGGATAAATAAAAGTTATGATTTTTTTCTTTTATTTCTTTTGTGGCATAAGGGTTTTGTTGCGTGAAGATTTTTGCTGTACAAATGAAGGTTTAATTTATCCGCCACTGTCACAAGCAGCAAAATTTCTTCTACTAAACTTTTATTAAAGTAAAATTATTTTGCAAAATATATTTCAAACACTTAAAAGTAAATAGACTGAATGTGTCTTTAATAATACTATTATGAAATTACGTTGCCAAATATGTTGCTATAACAACCGTGTTGATAGTGTATATTTTTCAATATTCATTATTATTTAATAAATGATTAAAGATTCTAATTAGTTTTCCTCTTATATTAGGAATTTCGATGATAAAAACAAGATTACCATTCAAAATATTAATCTTGGGAAGCCACACACTGAAACGGATGCGTTGTTTCCATTTCTGAAAACAGTGCTGAAAGTTTCCCATTGACACCGTCAACCGGTTGTATGTTCGCAACATAAATGTTGACCACTTAGCATTGTTTTGAGTTTGGAAAAAACAAAAACAAAAACAAAACTAAACCCAGACCCAAAACAACAACAACAACAACAACAACACAAAACAAAAACAAAAACATAAAACACACAGATACACACAGACAGACACACAGACAACTAAATTAAACGAAAAAAGTAAAAAACAAAAATATAAATCATCACAATAATTCAAATCGGGTAGATCATGCTGTAATATATGAATATTTTAACTTATATATATATATATATACATAATCATCATCATCATCATCATCATCATGTCGTGCCGCAGGCACGGATATCCCTGACCCTCTCTCGCCACTTCTCCCTATCGTTCATCGCCTCTGGCAGGTCTTCAGGACTACATCCCGTATCCTCACATAGCTGCAGCATGTATGTTCGAGCTGATCGTCCTGCTTTTGCCCCGCCATATGTGGGGGTATATATATAAGTAATATACTTTTGGGCCAAAGACTCATTCGCAAAGCATGAGGTCATTTGGAATCAATTTTGCGCAGACTTTCTGCATGCTCATAATTAGTCAAGTGATTCAAATTTAATTCGTCACATATCATTCAACCATCAAATATCGAACAGATTTTATTCGTATTTTATTTAAGTTCATAAAGTGATCAGTCGACTAGAAAGTCCTTTATACCATCTTCCAAAATCCTCTAAAATTCTTTGTTTTGGATATAACTTGATCTTCTTGCGCCTGTTTTAACTTGTTTCTGTCGAATTATCTTAAAGTTTGACGAAAAATTTGATTGTTCAATTATACTGTGTTCTGTTTTTGTGTCATATTTGACCAAAAACAATTGAAATAATCCACTATTATTTACTGAACGTGAATTATACATGTCAAACATGATACGAATGTTTTCACAAATGCTCAAGGTCAATATTGATCAGCTGAAATTCACTCATAGTTGCCAACCAAAAATAAAAAAAAAACAGTTTCATTACATTTTGATAAACCTCTAAGACAGATAGATAGAGAGATAAATAAATGAATAGATAGATATGAACAGCCTTAGATAGATATGAAATAGATAGATAAAAACAGACATATATATATATATATATATATATATATATATAGAGAGAGAGAGAGAGAGAGAGCGAGCGAGAGAGAAATACAAATAATATATATATATATATATATATATATATATATATATATTGGTCATGTCACTGATCATGTTCCTGTTGGTATTATGTAAGCCAGTACAACCTTGTATGTTACTCGGAGAAAATATGGGCAGCTCTAAGTGTCCTCGTGGTGTAATGGTTAAAGCGATGAACTGCGGAATCGTAGTACACGAGTTCGTACTCCAGTCGCGCTATTACGTTCACTTTCGGGCAAATACCCTTGGGAAAGGTATGAACCCCCTTATTCTCCCTCCAGCTATGGATAAATAGTAGGACGGACTAGGTTCTTCAGCCTTGGTGAGGCAACTAGTCTAGGAGAAGGAAAACTCTGAATTCAAACCTGTTAAACTCCGCTTAAAAAATTGACCTTGTGTCATATCCTGCCCGAGCGGAGGGGTTGGTAAATAGTATTTCTAAGTATCCTCATTGCCCTAAGATATGCAGAGAAATATTCAGTATAACACCCTGATAATTTTGTAGGTTATGAAAACATCCATCCTTTTGTTAAGCGTTCTTTAATCTACTTTACATTTTAATGGAAATGAGAGTCGCAGTAATTATTTATTTATTTATTAATTTATTTTTTGGTTGAGACAAAGTTAACAAACATTAATGTTTAAGATAAGTCAAACAATGTCAGAAAATAGTCGGGTTCTCTAGAACACTTTTATTTGAAGCCAATAAAATGATAGCTAAGTTGATTTTAAGGACATGCCAAACTCATCTAGGGTTATTTTATTCCTAAAGTTAGGGAATCGAATTCATTGTGCGTTCTTATTTATATTTTTTGTGTAGTTGTTTCTTAAGAATTATTGTTTTCCTCACGATCCTATCGAATACGATTAATTTTCAAAATAGAACTATTTGACAAATACACCGAACCCTAACAAGTGCTACCACCCTGGGCCAGAATGGACATAGGAGTAATGGCAATGAACATGTAATCCATACTCCCTAGATCTTCAGAACTTGAGCCTTACTATCAGATGTAGTTTAATGTCATACTCAGGACACGCAAATAAAACTATCAAGTTTTATTAGTGCAAAAAGACATCGGAGACAAAGTATGAGGTTGGACTGAAAAGTTCATATGATGACGTCATATATGCTGTTAATGACGTTTTTGACAAATGGAATCTAAGCACAGCAATACCGATTGAAGTGTGTTGACCACAACGGGAACTACGTTGAAAAATGAACCGCATTTGGTCACATTCCACTGGAGTATCTTGGTCAGCCTATAAAACTTTTAAGCTGACTCTCGTATATAAAAATTTGTGAAAGTCTTTTTATAGCAATAAAAACTGAAAAAAATCAGACAAAAAGGAATGAAAGTTGCTAAGTCCTTTGGGGATGAGATTGGTCAAAACTCCTTACAGCTCACATCATCAGTAAATTGTGTATTACACGACTGATTATGTTAGATATAGTATCGTGCTTTATCCTGGCATTTCGTATGATTTTGGGTAAATTTGCTTCTATTTGAAAGAGGTTGCAGACGATATTGACTAAATCATTTTTGTTATTTAACCCACTGATAGGTTGAACAAATGTAAATACGTGCCTTTCCTAAATGTCCAGCTTAAAAGCGCAGTAAAGGTAACCCAAAGACGAACTTTTTTAACTAAAAAATACCTCCCATATTTTAAAATGTTGTCTGTGTGGTGCAAGTGAACTTAGGCAAGTGGTAAGGGTAGCTCTATTTAAGTAATGTCTTACCATGTCATTTTTGAAAAGTTTATTAAAACTGGTCAATGCGTAATAGCTACATGGAAAGCTTTCTCTTGTTCATGTTTTATCGAAATGATGCGATAAGTTGAAAATTTATCCGGAACATCATCATTCTGTTGAAACATGAAATTAATCCCCAAACTGGTGAATCTGTAATTGCTACACGGAGAGCATTTTCTTGTTCATTTCGTGTTTTATCGGAATGATGTGATAGGTTGAAAATACATCCAGAACAGCATCATTCTATAGAAATTAACTCCCAAAACTGGTGCATCTGTAATTGCTACACGGAGAGCTTTTTCTTGTTCATTTCGTGTTTTATCGGAATGATGTGATAGGTTGAAAATACATCCGGAACAGCATCATTCTATTGAAATTAACCCCCAAAACTGGTGCATCTGTAATTGCTACACGAAGAGCTTTTTCTTATTCATTTCGTGTTTTATCGGAATGATGTGATAGGTTGAAAATACATCCAGAACAGCATCATTCTATAGAAATTAACTCCCAAAACTGGTGCATCTGTAATTGCTACACGGAGAGCTTTTTCTTGTTCATTTCGTGTTTTATCGGAATGATGTGATAGGTTGAAAATACATCCAGAACAGCATCATTCTATAGAAATTAACTCCCAAAACTGGTGAATCTGTAATTGCTACACGGAGAGCTTTTTCTTGTTCATTTCGTGTTTTATCGGAATGATGTGATAGGTTGAAAATACATCCAGAACAGCATCATTCTATTGAAATTAACCCCCAAACTGGTGCATCTGTAATTGCTACACGGAGAGCTTTTTCTTGTTCATTTCGTGTTTTATCGGAATGATGTGATAGGTTGAAAATACATCCGGAACAGCATCATTCTATAGAAATTAACCCCTAAAACTGGTGAATCTGTAATTGCTACACGGAGAGCTTTTTCTTGTTCATTTCGTGTTTTATCGGAATGATGTGATAGGTTGAAAATACATACGGAATAGCATCATTCTATAGAAATTAACCCCAAAACTGGTGAATCTGTAATTGCTACATGGAGAGCTTTTTCTTGTTCATTTCGTGTTTTATCGGAATGATGTGATAGGTTGAAAATACATCCAGAACAGCATCATTCTATTGAAATTAATTCCCAAACTGGTGAATCTGTAATTACTACACGGAGAGCTTTTTCTTATTCATTTACCCTTTCGTCGGAATGATGCGATAGGTTGAAAATTTCTCTGAAACAGCATCGTTCCATTGAAACATTCAACTAACACATAAACTCCATGTAGCAATTATAGATTCACCAGTCTTAATAAACATTTTAACAGCAAAAGCACCATGTAGACTGGTCCAATATTAAACACGGTGTACACTAGTCCAATATATGATCGTAATTGATTTTAACAAAAAAAAAAAAAAAAAGAAAAGAGAAGTCATTCTCAAGATGAAGCTATTATTGCCACGAGCCTAAGTTCTCTTGCACCACACAGACAACATTTTAAAATGTAGGTGGTATTTCTACAACACACTGTATTATTAATTTGCTCACAGTTATATTGTTTCAAGTAAATAAAAAACCCTTAGTAATCAATTACAGCTTCAAGTTACTATTCTGAATACAAATAATTTAGAGTTATATGGTATCAAATATTCCAACTTATTACAAAAGGTTTGCACTCGTTTGTGGGAATGTTTTGCGTATTCTTACATAATACTAATAATTCATAATGTGGGGTTTAGGCTTATGTTACGTTGGTATTACGTTGGTTGCGTTGGTATTACGTTGGTTATGTTGGCGTTAGATATCTGACTCCATATTTTGGTTATATCATATCTTACCCCTACGTTGTCTGGTCGGTGGAATGCCTTGCCCAAGAAAGTCCCAAAAAGAATTATACAAAAGAAAAGACAGAAACAGATAAGAGACGAAGACGTTTCTATTATACTTTCCTTTATTTACTGGGTTCAACAACCATTCCGTAGATGGGGGAGTTTTTCTTAAATACATTGAAATGGTTGAACCCCCCAGTTAAGGTGTCAAAAATACGTTAAATCGTTTCATGTATGTATTTGTCCTCATTTGGTATTTCGGGCTTCTATAAGGGTTAGTTTTCTTTTGGAAATTTGTCAAAGTCCGGTAAGGGTTAGTTTATAGTTCATTTGTGAGTCTTGTATATTTCAGCATAATGCTGACCGAGAGAGCTGCTACTGGGTGAAAGGGGCTAACCAACGCTACGTCCAAAGACGTATGCGTGGTGCCCAGACACGCCAGCACGAGGTTATCAATCCGCTGTTCTCTGCCTGAAAGAGAAAGAATACTTGGTCCCCTTTTTTTGTTAAGAGGAATGCCTTTTTCTTTTACGCATGCGTCATCTCCTTTTCCTGTTATATACCTCTGGGAGTTTCTGCAAATTTAATAGTTTTCTTTTTATTTATTTATTTATTTATTTTTAAATTTGATTTGAAATTTTTTAATTTATTTATTCGTTCCCTACAATACACAATTATATGGTTTGAAGTAATCATTTTTATTTAATGAGAGTTATTTGAATACAGTTATATAATTTCAAATAAATAATAATAATAATAATAATAATAATAATAATAATAATAATAATAATAATAATAATGCTTAGTAAACAAGATTAGCTTCAATAGTTGGTCGGTTGGTAATATTTCATGTAGGTTATTTAATGCCAAATCTAGTTCATACAAATTTATTATATATGACTTGTAAGCGAATAGTTCGTACGTAACATTATTTTTAAACAAGCCAGAGCTCATTTGTTTGCAAACAGTTAAATGATTTCAAGTATTGCTTTTTAACATAGTTCTATCTGCACGCAGTAAAATAGTTTCAAGCGTAGTAAATGATTAAACAGTTCTATTTGACCCATAGATACGACCCTCACAGGTACTATCAATCTGTGTTAGAGTGGACACGGGAGTCATAGCAATGAAGGTGTACTTCACTCTCCTTAGAACTCCAAGTATTTGTCGCTGCCTCCCACCAGACACGACTTGACACAAGGTCAAAAGCCCGAAGGCCGATTAAAGTGGGGATAAAGGGGAGGGGAGGTCGGGAACGAATCGAGACTCGAACCCTGCTTGTCAGTGCTGCTCATCGGCTCACTTAGTGCAATGTGAGCCTGATGAGGCAAGCAGTTTCACGAACCCAAATGTGGGTCCGGGCACGTATGCCAGTTAACGGCTTAAACTAGACGCTTGGTCTAGTGCCGTGCATGGGGGACAAAGGAGACAAAAATGCAGCTCGCCCACCCGAAGGTAGCCTAGTCGAAACTAGGTTCCTAATTAAAGGCCCCAAGTCTGCCATTGTTCCTTTTCCAGGGCCACGCTCCAGACCGAAGTCCAGAACAGGCCCCGGGGCGCTCGCCAGGAGCTCGTCAGCTCATCTCCGTATGTAGTTTAGAGTCATACACTGGATACTACTTGAAGATAACTCTCGGCAGAAGATGCAGTCCCGACAACAGACCGGTTAAAAATTTGAACTTGTTTCTCTAATTTCATTTTTAAGCACCTTTCCCCAAAATCAGCACATGTAAAAAGAATTCTATAGAAAATGATTGTATTTTATACCTTTCCATGTACCTCCATTCTCTCTTCTTCTAAACCAAAATATATAACCTTTTATGCACTACTCGAATCCAAAGATTAAAGAAGACCGAAGAGTGTGTTGCCAAAAACACGAATAGCATAAAGAATGAGGACACTTTTTTATTGTGCATTTTAAAATTCCTCATTTCAGAAATTTAAATGGTTTAATCCTTATTTAATCATTAATTGTCGATAATAACAGGAACAGTTTAATTGTTAATGGCTTCCAGGAATATATATAAATAATGAATAAATATATATTCGTTTTATATATATTCAATAACATGGATGCTTACTGCGACCACTGGTTTCATGCCGTCTTTTCACGGCAATCAGCAAACGGAAAAAAGCTTTTTAAATATATGTAAAAACTAATATATATTTATTTATTATTATATCATATAATAGCTCTATCATAGATATTGAGCACTCTCCAATTCATACTGCAATTGGTCTACCACGAACCCACCAAGTGAGATAGTGACAACTACAAACTGTTGTAATATATATATATATATATATATATATATATATATATATATATATATATATATATATATATATATATATAGTAAATAGACTAGATGAAAATTATTCCGTTGGTTTCAAAAACGAAAAACAAGCAAAACTAAACTTTTATTAATTCGATTAAACTCAAAGATAAGGAAATTCGTTTTAACAATTTTTTATGTAATATTTTTTCTCTGTGACTAAAACTTTTTAATTTCTGTGAACCATCGGAGATTAATTTATTTGGTTAAACTTTTTTATTTTGTGTGTGTGTTTGAAGAAAAAACAAACATTTAACTAAATTGTTTCAATAATCTCTCTCTCTCTCTCTCTCTTTCTCTCTCTCACACACACACAAAGAGAAAAGAAAGAGAGAGCGAGATAGATTGATAGATAACAATAGAGAGGAGATAGAATAAAGTAGTGGAGAGAGAGAGAGAGAGAGAGAGAGAGAGAGAGAGAGAGACTGAGAAAAAAAGGAAGAAATAGATAGATAGATAGATAGATAGATAGATAGATAGATAGATAGTGTGTGTATGTATGTGTTTATTACTGTGAGGAGATAATACGCAAACAATTGGTTCCCGTTAAATTAGTGGTTCTCAACATTTTCCTGATAACTCCTCTGAATACAAATTTACCCCTGTGTCTCCGCGATTTCAGAAAAAAATATTTTATTTTCATTTGTATTAAAATACATATGAATCGCAGCTGTCAATTACTAAACTTAATTAAGTTGAGCCAGAAGTGGGAGGTACCCAGTGAGACACGAACACAAATAATCGCTAACCATTACAATACATGAGGTGCCTACAAACTTAGTGTAGATTTGGCAAAAGTATGGCAAATGATGACCAATCTCAATACTTAATTGATTTACAAGTCACGCTTGCTAAACCAAATCATTTTGCCACGATATGGTACCCTGTAATGCTGTTGAATACTATTGAAATTGATACAATTTTTGCTTTCTTTCATTCAATTTTATAAAAAACAAATTTTTTTTGTGCTTGGTTGAAAATGAAAGCTTTATAAAAAGTCTTTAAAATTTGGTGTGGTTAATTCATATGTTTATGACGTCACCCATGTTTCAATACGAACCAGTAATTTCAACAAGAAACAAAGAACTAAAGCGAATTGAATTTTCTAATGTCTAACAATTTTTTAAAGTGTGCAATTTAATTATTTTAAAGTCAGATTTCTAGAATTAAGCGTTAAAACAGCCAACCTGGTAACCCATTTCTTAAAATTGAATTTCGCGCGCTGCGTTTATCCAGCGCATGCGCACTCACACCTGTGGCCTTTAAGTGTCGTTAAGATGGCGGGAAGCAGCAGTTCTCTCTGTCATCTTCCTTATTTTCATGTCGACACTTTTGCCTCCTTGTTCTTTTATCACGTTATCATTTTCCAAAACTCATTTTCCAGCGTCAGTGTAGAAAAACTTGAAGAATTGTGCGCCTCCATTAAGGCCAGCAGTAGCATTCTTCTTGCCCAAACAAAACTGATTATAGTATTGGCCGCCATATCAAAAAGTTGAACACTGAAGCGAAGGAAAAAAATTATTTTCCTGACTATTTCTGTAATACATCATCTTAAAATTTGTTAGATATATTAATAGAGTTTATATATACACCCACAGGTATAAAATCATTAAAAAAATATCTATAATTCGCGCACACAAACATCCGTACAGATATATACACGTCGTATGCATTCCAGGTAAGTAAAATAATTAAATTATTTTTAATTGTTAAATTACAGGTATTAAAAAAATGCGTGTTGTTAAAAGACAAAAAAATGATTTGTTTATTTTTTAATATTTTTTAATAAATAAATAGAATAAATAGATTGTGATAAATATTTAAACTTATTTATTTATTAGGTCAGGTACTATTTTTATAAATGTAGTGTACGATTCCTAATTTGATCTCTCTCTCTCTCCCCAATATATATATATATATATATATATATATATAACTTAAGAGTTACATGTTTTTATATCATCCGGAAAGAACTAAATCAATAGAAATATTTTTGAATTACGATTTTAAAAAGTACTGCATAGTTTTTTTTCTTTTAATTAGGTGTTAGTATTTTTATTTGTATATTTATATGTAAAGATGTATATAATATACACATTTGCTTGTATGTGCAATATTTATATGCATGCGCTATAAATTATAGTAACACAAATAATAAATAAAATAAAAAGCACTGGCGCAACTTATGCATTTTAATTTTATTCATATTTGCATTGCATATATTTTTATCTAAATATTGGTCTAGGGAGGATTTATTGAAAAAAAAAATGCATTTATACACGTGTGATACAAATTTGTATAAATATAGATTATAGAAATAAATGTCTAGTGTTTGCAATATAATTTTATTACGTAAATCACCATCTCTCAAAAATGGCTATGTATATGATATTTTTTATGTGTACATATTTATGAATACGTGTCGATGGTGGATTTGAAAAACTATAAGTTATATGTGTATAGCGTACTCCTTTTATGAAAAATTGTACAGGCTTGATTTTTTTTTTTTTTTTGTATTAATGTGTGTATATATTTTTCTATGGACTTATTTGTATTTAAATTATCAATATATATTGTATAGGTTGGATTTATTGAAAGTTTTGGATTTATATACACGTGTAAAACATTTTGTATAGATGGATATGTGTATGCACAATATATTATGTACACACTTAAAAAGCTATGTAAACTATATAGATAAATCATAAATACAGTATCGCTCATAAACTTAGATTTTATACGAAAGTTAATTTTCATTTAAACCAAAGATCGCAGGATTTTATATTTCTATAGAAATCTTACAATCTGAATAGTATTTAGGTATTAATAAATTCTACATTTAAGATGCTTCAATCCATTCAAAATTAAATCATTAAAATTTAAAAAAAATATTTTTACTGCTACTTATATTTTTGTTCAATAGTTTATGTTTAAATGTAGGAGAGTAAATTAATAACTAATACCTAATACAGTCAGTTTTGTATAAAGTTCCTCTAGAAATAAAATTTTGCTTTCTTCAGTTTAGAAGAAAAATAGATAAAAATTGCAAGGGATTAATTTATTTGTGGCAGATATATATAATGTGCGTGTGAAACGTTTATCTAGGTCGATGGTAGATTTGTTTAAAAATTTCTATTTATATACGTGTAAACATATTTATGTGTACGTATATGTAGATAGTGATATACCGTTGTTCATATTACGCGCACAGGCGAGTGTGTGTATATATATATATATATATATATATATATCAGTCTGTTTATTATCTATCTCTTCTCTGTCGCTCATAGATAAGTACGTTCTTAGGAATTTTTTAAAAATAAGTTAATTTTCTTAATCAAGGAAACCAAGATTATTTGTGATCCATTAAAACAATAAATGTATATCATTAGATAATTTACACAAACGTTTGTAATGACCAATTGACAGACTAAAAATATTTTAGTCTGTTCATTATCATAATGTAAGAGCCATTAAAAAAAAATTAGTTGTGCTCTTTAGAGAAGTCTTTTCTTAATCTTTATGTATTTGTTTTCTAGATTAAAAAAAAAAATTTTTCATGTTTTATTTGCTTTCTTGATGAAAACTTTCTTGATTCTTGACGCCCCTCCTCCCCAAGCTTTAAAACACTGAAGTCAAGGGAATTAACTCGCCAAGATTCATCCCAACTCCTATAAGATAAAATTGCCCAGTTTATTTCTGTAGGAAGTGTTCAAAAAGTATGAAAACTAAAGCTGTATTGCACAATGAATGAAATGTCTACGTTATTAAAAATTGTCTCTTTGTCATTCATCATTATTAATCTTGCAAATTTTCTGTTGTTGAACCATTTGTGGCCATTTGGATTGAACATTGTGAATTTTTTTTCAAAATATATTATAAACCATGCTTATGGGAACATGTTTTTTGGTCAGAATTTAAAAAAAATCTATTTATAACCTCATGATAGTCCTATTAGATTTTTAAGACATGTAAAAGTGTAAAAAAAAAAAAATCACAAAAATTACAGCACAAGGTGAATTGGCAATATATACCATACATTACTCACATTTAACATGTAATATAGACCAAAACCCAAATGGGATATTTTTAACCTATTCAATGATAATTTTTAATAATTCTTGATCACATTTTTATAAATACATTGAAATAGTATAAATTTTATCTGAAAATAGAGAATAGAAATTTTCAATTTAGCCAGTTAACACATGGCATATCAAACTAAATGAAATGAATACACATAGCTTGACTTGGAAATTTGCTTCTAACAAAGGGAATCCAAGTCTGTGATTCTTTGAATTAGCCAATTTCCTAGTCGTAGTTTCTATTATGGTACTGGTTCAAATACAGGAATATTATTGATTTTGTTGAAGCAAAACCAAAAACACAAAAGTTGATTTTGGATGTTTTTCTGATAGCTGAGTCAGAATTAAATTAAATCTCTTTAAACTTACATCATATAGGTCCTTGTTTCAGAATATGTATAATTATGAAGCATATTCTACCCTAATGTTTTCACAATATTTCCTGATATACAGAAAATATTTTAACGTTTTTTTTTTTGTTTTTTTTTACTCCACCATTCTCCAAGTAGGCATTCTTGAGGTTGAGGGGGTGTTGTCTTAAAATCTGGTTATAAAAACTTAGACTTTTCTAAAATAGTCATGTAAGTATAATACTTAACCTTTCAACTTCCACAATCGGTACATTTCTGGAAAGCCTATGGGTATTTTGTGTTAAATTAGGATGTATCTGAGCTAGGTAATCATTTTAAAGGTTGCACCACAATTCGTTTGCTGAAATTTTACAATAAAACTGTCAATTTCAAAACTTTTAAGTTCAACAAAAAATGATGGAAACAAATAAAAAAAAGTGCTTATCCCAAAATTCATTAAGAATGTGCATGTTCTGTTTCACTAACAATCTTTAAAAATAGCAAATGTTTGGCTGTAAGATTTACTAAGTCTTCTAAAATAACTTGGACTTATAAATTTGTTTTTCCTCTTACTCTTTTGTTTTAACTTTGGATTTTCAGTGTAAGTGGAATATATTTCTTGATAATCACTTATCAGGTGAGCTTAAAGTGTATACAGAAATTGTATTGTACTCAAAATAGTGTAAATTTTATTCAAATTTGATTATTCAAGATTTATTTCTATTTTTTCTTAGGTTGTGCCAATTATCTGAGTAAACCATGGCTAACGAAGCAGGCTCTCCAACTTCATCACCCATTTCTTCCCCGGTACCCAATGATGAAAACTTGTGCAGAATATGTGAAAATGTTTTAAAACTGCCCAAAGTGCTAAACTGTCTGCATGTCTTTTGTCAGGAATGTCTCCAAAATACGTTAGATAGCATTTGCCAAAGAACAGGTGCAATTCCTGATTCAATTGAATGCAGTGTTTGTTCTCAAGAGACCAATGTTCCGCCAAAAGGGCTGGCAGAACTTCCAACAGACCACATCTTGTCAGATATGCTTGAAACCAACCTGGCTGAGGACAGTCTTATTGTGTGTACAAGTTGCAAAGCAAAGAAGAAAGCTATTGCAAGATGCTCCGACTGTGCCAATTTTTTGTGTCCGAACTGTGTTTCTGCACATCAGTACATGCGATGTTTTGAAAATCATAAAGTAAGTGTTTTTTTTTTTTTTTTTTTTTTTTTTAACCATAAAGTACACTTAGCAATTCAGTGCTTATACTTATAATTGTATACAGTTATGAATTTATTCTAAGACTTGGCCTCTTTTTGTGTCCACTTACACCAATCTCTTAATGCAAATAAGGACATTGTAAATAAAAAAAATAAAAAAAAACTGAAATCAGCCATTAAAATAAGTTGGCGACCATAGTTGAGGGCAACCAGAAGGCTCCCTTTTCAATAGCTACTACACTGAGGTGTAGGGGAGGGTGCTACTCCTTTCTCTGGATTGCTCCACTTTACCCTTGATATGTACCTTATATTGATGAGTGTTTAGCAAGGAGGTATCAAGTACCATTTTTAAAGTCTTTGGTATGACATGACCTGGGATTGAATCCAGGTCTCCCAGACCATTGGTGAACACTCAACCTACTAGGCCAATGAGCCATTAAAATAAATGGTGTAAAACCAATACAAATTTCTAATAAGATTAGGTAATTTTGGGGTATCCTGAGTTAATGATGATTATACTTAGAGTTTATTGATGTTTGAATTGAATTTTTATTTTCTCTGTAAAACAGGTGTAGGTAACTCTGATTTATATATTGTTTTAAACTCAAGTATTTTTTTGCTGAGAATCTGTCATATTGTAAAATGCGAATGTCTCATACTGCAGCCACACCACATCTTTGATGGTGCTGCAGTTTCATTTCAAATCAGTTTTTATAGAATGAAGTTGCTAACCCTTCCCTCACACCCTTGTTTTTTAATTCAGTTTTTCCTTCTGTAATGGTTGCCCATCCAAGGCTAAAGAGCCAGCCTAACCCATATTTTTTTAATGTCATACTGAACGAAAACAAAATAGAAAATGGATAGGAAAAAAAATTTTTTTTTTTTACTCTATGCCACCATACTTTTGAGAATCCTTTCCTTTTACTTTTCCTAATCATTTGTCTCTTAGCCCTTCCTCACCCCAATTTCAACCCAGACACAATATAGACAATTTTCTGTGACATCACATTATAGTCAATGTTTTTCATACCAAACCCCCTTTCACACAAACCCTTCTCTACTTCTTTCTTATCAACTCCCTAAAATCTATCTCCACTTTCAAAATAAATCTTTAATGAAACTTGATACATTTGACTTTAAATCCCTCCCAGCTTCTCCTGCTACAATTATACACTCTCCACTCTCCTAACATGCTTTTAAATAGAAAAACTCAGAAAACACTGTTTTGATGAAGTTTGTGAAGATGAAATAAAGCTGAACGAAATATAACCCATCTAAATTTGAGTTAAGTGTTTGATTTATCTAACTTTCCACTTATTTCTATCATACTGCCAGATTCACTACAAATCTATCTTTTCAACACACACACATGCGCGCGCACCCATTCCCTCCACATAAGCAGGATGAAACTCAGTGTCAATTTTTTTAAGCAGAATTAAACAGTTTTGAATTTAAAGATTTCCTTTTCCCAGTCTTGTTATCATTCCAGTGTTAAAGGGCACAGTCTAGCCTACTATTTACATATAAATAGAGGGAGAATTGTTAGATTTATATCTTTCCCATGAATATTAGTGTTATGTGAAATGTAAACAGCCTCTTCTAGGATTTGAACTTGGATGTTGTGTTCATACTCTGAGTGTAACTCTATTTACATATATACATTTTGTTTCATTTGAATTCATTATGTATCATAATTCTTATATGATGATATTAACCTAAATAATTTCATAAAGTAAAGAGAAATTATAATAATACACAGTGCAGCAGAAATACTTTCACACTTTAAACTGTCATCTGTTTGGTGTTAGTAAACTTATGTAAGTGGCAGTGTTAACTCCATCTAGCTAATATCTTACTATTTTTTTTTTATCCAGATATGATCTTAACTGATCATGTCTTGACCAGTGCACACTGTGTATTTGCTGATGAAACATTCTTAAGACTGGTGAATCTATAATTGCTACACAGAAAACATTTCATGTTATGCTGTTCCAGATAGAAAATGTAGCATCATTCTGACGTAAAATGAAATGAGCATGAAAAGCTTTGGTGAATCTGTAATTGCTACACAGTTTTAATAAACGTTTCAATGGCAAAAGCACAGTTTGCACTGGTCCAAGACATGATCATTACTGATCTTATCTGAAAAAATAAAAAAGACATTAAGCTAGATGGAGCTACTATTATCACTTGGTTAAATTCACTTGAATCACACAGATGACAGTTCCAAATGTGGGAGGGTATTTTGCTGCCTACTTTATGAGTTTATTTTGAATGTTGAATTTTGTTTTTAAAGTTAGGCTTGTTGGTTTATAATTGTAGATGCAAACACTTTGGATGTACATATTAAGATGATTTAGTTTTGTTTGAAAACAAAATGGGAGACTAAATTTTTCTGTTTTATGTATTTGAATACAACAATCCAAATGTGTTTAGGTACTGGTATGGACAGTGGGCTAAATTGGTAGTTATGTGGCCATTTGGAGTGAACATTGCAAATTTTTTCAAAAGATATAAACCATGCAGATATACAGAAAATATTTTAACGTTTTTTTTTCCCTTTAGAAAAAATAGGCATTCTTGAGAGGTGTTACCTTATAATCTGTTTATAAAGAATAAAATTTTACTGAAATAGTAATAAAAATATATATGCTTTCCAGATAGGTTTAGTAATAGATATTTTGTGTTAAATTAGCATATAGCTGAGCTTTTCTAGCTCAGCTATATGCCCCCACAATTTCTATGATAAATTTACATACACAAATTTGATCATTAATTTTTTGATGAAACTGTCAACTCAAAAGAGTAACATTTTGACAAAATGATAAAAACAAAATAAAACGTATTTGCCCAAACATTAAAGATCAACAATAAGCGCATATCCTTTTACACTAAAAATTTTAAAAAATAGCAAATGTTTGGCTTCCCCAGCCTATTGTGGAGCTCATTCCGTCATTACATGCCCTGAATTATTTTTTTATTTGGGAAACTTTTCATCATTTAGCACATTTTTTAATATGCTATTATATGTAATGTTATTCTCTACACCTGTGCAACATTTTATGATTTATTAATGAAAGCACTGCCCTCCTTTGTCACCAAAGTTAAGCAATAATGAATCTGTTCAGTACTTAAATGGGTGACCATTTTGTAACAGCAGGTACTGTGAGCAGTCTGTGACTTGTACACAAAATAATCCCACAAGGTTTGTCATATTGTAAAACCTACCAACCACTCTGCTAACCCTTCTAATTGATTTTAATAAGTGATTTTAATTCTTAACTTTTACAGGTTGTATCATTTGAAGACATGCAGAATGGAGACGGACCAAAGTTTCTGAAACCAATATTTTGCCAGAATCACCCAAGCGAAAATATAAAGTATTTTTGCGTTCTTTGTCAGGTGAATTTTAAAATTATTTTTCATTTTCTATGTTGATATTTGTAATTTTATTCATGAGTTCTCTAGATTTTTCCCTGGAGAGGAATTTAATTCTTAATGATGCTTCTTGCTTTTAAGTGAGAGGCATTATCTAATCCTGATATAAGACACAATAAGTTCAGTATTCAAAAGAATGCTGAAATCAAATTCAATAAGAATGTGGAATTCAATGAGAGATAGATTTTATTTTTATATTTCATTAATTGAGATATTTGATATCTTTTTTGTTAATCTTTTCTTAAAATATGATCCAAACCCCTTGTATTTGTCTCAATAATCATCGCATCTGCCAATCTTACCCTTGAGATACTTGGCCAGTCAGCTGGGGCTGTAGAATACACTGACCATTTCTCTGCAGAGGGATAAGACTCCCCCCAAAAGTGTCCTGTTTATGACACTAAATGATGGTGAGATTCCAGTGATGCTGGAATTTTGGGGAATGCAGAGCACCCCTTCATTGCCATCACTCTCAGGCCCACTCTGGCTTGGAGTGGTAGTAGCTGATCGGGTCCTATCTATAGTTCAAATAGAACTAAACAGTGTACTTATGCTAAACTGAACTGTTTGAAATGGAACTGTGAATTTTGCTAAACTGAATTGCTTTCAATAGAATAGTTTAACCAATAGAATAGTTAATCAATAGAATAGTTTAACAAAAACTATTTATACTAAATTCTTTAAAACTTAATTTGGTGTTAAATGACCCAAAAAGGGTTGATATGCTACAAAACAAAACAACCAACCAATTCTTGAGATGCTATGTATTTTGATTTTTTTTTCTTGTTTGTTTAATCCATATCAAATCTTTATTTTTAGAGACAATGAAGTAATACAAAGTAACTGCAGTGTGATTGTTAGTGTTTGCCCTGCAAGCTTTGAGGAGTGTAGAAATGTGGCCATCAAGTTTTAATAGACATTTCACAACCTGATGATTTTTATTTTGTATATATAGTTTATTCCTATATAGTTACAGTAATATATTATGTTTTGATAAGGAACATAGTTTTTTAAAGAAAGTAAAATTACGGTTTACATTCATTTTTAATTACTGCTATTTGTTCTCAACCTGTCATTGTTGCTGTCTTATGGTAAACTGATTTTTGGGTTACTTCTGCATGTGCATTCTGTTATACCAGTTGCACAATTTAACTTTGTTACATCCCTCTTCCCCAGCCATGAATACTGAGTTTAAAGGTCACTAACAATGCCACTTTTTTAAAAAGAATTTTTGCTTTGTAATTATTTGTACATTTCTTTATCATTCTAGATTTAAAAAAAAATTTGGGGTGATTTATTTTTATTCATATACTATGATATTTTAAGGAATATGGGTGGGAAATAACATTGTAAGGTAAGAAAATAACTAATTTTGTTGCATAAACTTTTAAAGGCACTTGATAACATGGCATTCTTAATATATATATATATATATATATATATATATATATATATATATATATACTGACTAAATCTAAATTCGTTTTTCAGGTGCCGATTTGCAATGACTGTCTTTCAAGTGATCACAAACAACCTGTGCATCTCTTTGAAAAGATTGCAGATGTTGATACCAAGTTGATGGAGGAGTTGAACAAACTTGTGTCTGAAAGTAAAAATAAGCTTGTTTTCTGTGAAGAGGCATCAAATAGTCTTGGGAATGCCTTGTCTGAGATGCAGCTGCAACGGGATAATACGAAAGGGTTGATCCAAGAGACATTCCAGAGTTATAAAGCCATTTTGGAAAACAGAAAGGTAATTAAGATGTTATATATACACACGATCACTGCAATTTGTGTGTGCATGTTTAAATAAAATCATCTGATATTGGCATATGGGTAGGGCATTGAATATTAGCCCTGTGTTTCCTGTAGATGTCAAAGGTTCTTTCCCTGCAAAAACTAAGAAATGGATGTTCCTGGGTATGACACTAAACTGTATACAGAAGATGCTCCAGTACTGGAGCTGTGGTATGTGTGAAGTTACCTTTTTTATTGCTATTACTCCCATAGTCTCCCTGATTAAGAGTGTTAGTATTTGTTTCATGAACCAAAGTAGAAGTTAAAAATTATTAGTATCATTGGAATACTTGCAACCACGTAGCTGTAAATTAATATTAGATTGGAATACTTCTAAGTACAGATCTTAAACTTGATTACTCAAAGGGCCATTACATCCAAGGAAAAAGGCACAGCAAGCCAAAAGTGGGGTTTGCCCAATTGGTTGGGGCTGTAGAATACACTGACTGCATCTCTGCTGAGGGCTAAGAAAACGATATAACAATAAACTATCTGATTATGAAGTTCCAGTAATGTTGGAGTTTTAATGGAATGCAGAGTACTCATTCATTGCGTTTGGTTCCAAGTCCACTCTGGCTTGGAGGAGTAGTGCTTGTAGGGTCCTCTCTATGAGTCAAATAGAACTAAACTGCATATTTATGCTCAGTGGAATTGTTTGAAATGGAACTTTTTGTATGCTAAACTAAATTGTTTGAAATAGAACTGTTTATTTGTATAAAAATGGATTTGGCATTAAATAAGCTACAAAAGTTGATATGCTGTAAAACCTAAACAAACCAACCAAAAGTGAGAGAAGGGTGGGGTGTGAGATTTCTGCCACTAATGCTAATCTGCTATGTTAGTTTGCTGTTATTTTTTTTTCATCAAAATGAAAATGTATGAAAATTAATTTGATTAAATTAACATTATAAAAGAATTTTAAGTCTATAGTTGCATGAAGGTATGTTTTTTTTTTTTTTGTTTTGTTTTTTTGAAAAAAAAAAATTTATTTTTCAGGATGAATTATTGAAAGAACTTGAAGAAATCCATAATGCACAACAAATGTCTGTCATTGAAATGTGTCACAGTGTGGAGAAAACTATGGAAAAGATTGAAGATGGGTGTAAATTTACTGAGAGGGTTCTAAAAAATGGAAACAGTATTCAAATCTTGATGCTGAAGAAGCTGATTACAAATCAGCTGCTCTCTCTCAATGGAACCCCAAAACCAGAAGTGACTAGCACTATAGAATTCAAGACTGATGATGTTGTATTTGCAGAAGCAATTCGAAAAACATTTGGAACAACAACATTAAAAAGAGATGATCCAAAGGTAAGCTATTAAAATGGTATGTTTAAAGTGAACCAGTTTTTCATTTCTTCTACTTATTTCTTTTTCTTTTTTGTTATTTCTTCTGTGGGCATTAAGTATAAAATATCTAGTGACTAAGTGTGTGAATCATCCATCTATTTTTGTTTCATATAAAAGATTTGAAGAAAAACTCAACAGACTGTCATTTGGCTATTATTATAAATTTATTTCAGTTGGTCACTCCATCTGAGAAACCAAGCTTTTTGGTACCCCCCTCCCCACTTTCTTTCATTTTTTTTTTCTTTCTTTTTAAAGTAAGAATCCATTGAAAGAATATTTTAAAAAAATTTTTTCTCCAATATGTGATGGCTATCTGAAGAGGTTGTTTTCTTATATGAAGTGACGTGCTGAAATATATTTATAATAGCCAAATGATGGCCCGTTGAGTTTTTCTTCCAATTATATAAATTTGCTCTGTATGAAGTTTATAAATTTACATATCAATTATCACCCATTGAGCACTCCTGGAGATTTATAAGAATCCTCTTATATATTCTCAAATTGAATTATTCCCAAATCATCTTTGGATATTTCTTATATATACACACACAGTAAGATAATGTTAAGTGACTAATGTCTTGTGATCCAATCAGTTAATTTAACAAAAGTTTACATTAATGAATTAAGGGTTCTTTTTTAAGAAAACTTTGCCTGGGTACATCAATGTACATTGGAAAGAGAGCAATGTATACAAAATAGCTAGACTACTGAAATATTTTCCACATATCTGATGCCAAAGTTTTATTGCTAATTCCACCAATGCATATTTAACTAAATTTGGTTTATTACAAACAGAAAAACACAAATATAACATAAGGCTCCAATATCAGGCAGAAACTGCATCTACATGGATCTTCTCTCATTCCAAAATGACATAAAACTAAAGCTAAGTAAGGTGCCCTGGTTCTGTGATAATGTTTCAGCCCCCAAACCACTTTACGATCATCATCTGAAGAAGGCTTGTTGTTGAAACCACTGCTGTTTTCTTAGCAGTAGCAGTTCTTTATATATATATATATATATATATATATATATATATATATATATATAATCTAATGTAAATTTTTCACAAAAAGCCTTTTTTTTTTTTAAATTTTTTTTTGTTAAACTAACGCTTGTTTCTAACCTAAAAAAACTTCATTCTGGGGTATTTATAGATAATAAAAGATCATTTTTATTTGGCAATTCAATTTGGTTGACTTATTCTTCAAAATTAATGGAAAATATCAGTATCTCTGGTAGTTATCTTAGCATGTCTTTGATAAGCCTCAATATAAAAATTGTTAAAAACAAATGTAGAAAACTTGACTATTGGTGGTATACTGATGATCTTGTATATATTTTTTAAAAATCATTTTGAGAAATGTCCACCATAGATAATGACAAGCAATAATTTATTAGGACATTCCATTATTTAATAGTGTCTGCTTCTTTAGGATGTTCTATGCTTAACTCTTGTGACTGGGTAGTTATTTTCTGGTAGATGTTGTCCCGTAATGTGTTAACTAAACCAGGTCTGACCAATTTTATTGAAGATGGAACGTGGGACTGAAGTTATTAGACATCCTCCTCTCCCTTTTTTTTTCTTGGAGCTAATGTGCCCAGATATCAATATTCATGGAGATTTCACAAGTTAAAACATTAGAGATATTTTTCTTCAAAAGTTCCCATTGATTAGGATTAGTGGGTAACATGTAAACAGTATTTTTTTTCCTTTTTCAAATAATTTTGTAGCTGTATAGATTGCTTGACATTGAAAACTGTACAACATATTTGAGGCATAATTCTTTAATCAATTTTAAAAATATTTGAATTTATGGTTACTGTGAGGTACTGTTGAACAATGAAAGCGTTCCACTGTGAATTAATCCTAATGTAGATAACTATTGGGTTATATTGTTTTTAAAAATGTCTAAAACGTGGATTTGATCTATTGTTTTCTTCTATTTAAATCATTTCATTCAATTTAAAATAATATAGGGGTATTTCCAATAACATGGACTTTAAGCTGACTCTAAGTTTATTGTAGAATGAAAATGACAGTCCAAGTATTTAAGGAATCAGTTAGGTAAAAAACAAAGTTGAATTTTATTTTATTTATTTTAATGGACATAAAATAAATGTTTTTTCATAGCAAAAAATGAAAAAAAGAATTTTATCAAATTTTAAATTTGTTTTAAATAGAGCATGTTAAAGTTTCAACCCTATCAACCATCCCCTCTTTTTGTTCATAACTACTAATTTTGAATGTTTAATATTCTACAGGTTGATCGTGCGATATGCTCACTTCATTCATCTTTTGAAAATGAGGGGTTCAATTTACCCCCTGGCGTCCTTAGTCCTGACTTACCCCAAGTATCTGCTACGGATCTTATTCCCAGTCTGCATACAGTAACCCCTGTACCAATAACTGGCTGTGGATCTTTGATGAACCCATTACGTATTTCTTCTGATTCTTCTATTGGGATTGCTATAACCGGAGCTCACACCATTCCGGAAAATAGCTTGTCTCGCAGCTCACATAGCCCTGCTATGTCTGACAGCGGAATCTCAGTTGACGCTGCCAGCACAAACAGTGCACCAAGTGCTTCACTGTTTAACCTAACGAATTTGGCAAAACTTGGTAATAGCACATTTAATGGCAATGGTAAGTGATTTTGGATATCAATATTTTGTGTTCTATTTATTTTTGTAAGAAATTAAATTTAAAATAATGTAAAACCTGCATAGAATTTTAAGCAAGTGGTGCCATATTGAGAATAGATAAATCATCAAAAAAAAAAAACTGCAGCTGAAAGAAAGATGAGTTGAAGGATTTCAACATCTTTTCCAGTGTGATAGGTGTAACAAGATATGTTTGATCTAGCACCCCAGAACTGAACACCATCAATGGCCATCTAAGTGGGCATGTAAGTAAGTAAAGTTGGCAACCATAGTTGATGGTGACCCGAAGGCTCCCTTTTTGATAGTTACTACACCAAGGTGTAAGGGAGGGTTCAAGTCATTTCCAAGGATTGACCCACTTTACCCTTGATCTGTACCTTATAATACTGAGTGTTAAGCAAAGAGGCATCAACTACCATTTTTTTGAGTCTTTGGTATGACTTAACCTGGAATTGAACCCAGGTCTCCCGGGCCATTGTGAAACACTTGGTCTAATAAGTTGAGTGTTCGCCAATAGTCCGGGAGACCGGAGTTCAATCCCAGATCGAGTCATACCAAACACTCAAAAAATGGTACTTGATTCTGCTTTGTTAACACTTAGTATTATAAGGTATGGATCAAGGGTAAAGTGGAGCAATCCAGGGAATGAAGTAGCGCCCTCCTCTACACCTTGGTGTAGTTGCTATTGAAATATAGTATTCTGTAAATCCCAAGATATATATATGTGTGTTTTGATTATGTTTGCCTATTCTATCTTTGTTCCATTCAGGTTTTCATTTAATTTTTTCTTATACCCTCCATTTGATGATTAATCATCACCAACATAGCAATTAATGATGATTACACTGTACCTGTTTTGATGCCAATGAAATGTATTTACTCATACATAAGAGATTTTTATATAAAATTAATTTAGATTAGGCTTTATACTTGGGTGATATTATGGTTATGAACTAAGAAGCAGGTCGTTCTTATATCAAAACAATGATAATTAAGAATCTGGATGAAAATGTTCCTACTTTACCAAACATAGAATTACCTCCATTATAGAACCACCCTGAATAAAATAAATTTGACCTGAAAATGAAGTGAAATAATCTGACATGTTTTCTCCATAGATGCACATATTTAGGTATTTGCAGATCTGAATTCTTATAGGCACACACACACACACACACACACACACACACACACAGAGTTGTCTGTTTTGGCATGAACATATCAATGTATAACTTGGAAAAGAGATCTCATTAAATGTTAAAATTGTGCATACTTAAATATTTATAATTAGGAAAAGTAAAAGAAATGTTTTTTGATTAAATGATATAATTCAGTAATTAAAAATCTATTGATTTGTGGAACTCTTTACTCTTTGAATTTGATTTTTCAAGAAAATATTTTAGTAATTTAGTACTAATTGGCTAAAAAAAAATTAAATAATTATGTAAATGTTATATATGAAATGAGTATGGATTTACCAGCCACTCTCTGCAAGAGCTGGGTGTGACATAAGTTCAATTTTAAAGTGGAGTTTAACAGGTTTGAAATGAGTTTTTGTTCTCCTAGATTGGTTGCCATAGAACCCAGTTTGCTCTATTTACCTTTTGGCTGGATGGATAATAATTTGACTAATACCTTTCCCAAGAGTATTAACCCTGTGTAAAACACAAACAGCCTCGTCCAGGATTTGAATTCTGGTTGCTCTGTCCATTTTCTATGACAATATCAGTTACACTGTACATGCCTCCATACATATCTATGTCTATATCTACCTGGGAAAAACTGGAAATAAATCCAGCAGCATGAAAATGTAGAGATGAAAAACTGGTTTTGAGAAGGTGATTTTATTGAATTATTTGACACTTTTTTTCTTCTTTTTTTTATCTTCATCAAAGCTTGTTAAGTAATGAATGAAATGTATATCTATCTATAAGAGAGTGGAGAAAGAAGAAGAGTAGCATTGTTAAAGACAGATTAATGTTATGAAATGTTGATAAGTAGATAGGAAATAAATTTTATATGTATATATACTGATGTGATGGATTTTTTTTAGTGTTTTGTCCTAAATATAGTAGGGTGAATGACAACATAAATTTGAAACAATGTTACCTATGGAAATAGTATGTTTTAAAAATGTTCTCATTGTTTCTGTTTTATTTAATTAACTTGGATACCATGATGAAGGCCTAAACATTGGAACATTTGATGCTGGCAAAACATTCAAGAAATAAAATCTGCTGAAGACCGTGTGTTATTTTATTTTTATACATTTTCATAAATATATTAAGTTGGTGGACCATAGTCAAGGGCAACCCAATAGCTATTACAAGGTGTGTGTGTGTGTGGGGGGGGGGCACTACTCCTTTCCCTGAATTGCTCCACTTACCCTTGGTCTGTATCTTATAATGCTGAGTGTTAAGTAAATAGGCATCTAATATATTTAAATGTTAAGTACCTCATAAAATAGATTTAAAAAAATAGATTTAAACTTGTATAAAAAGTTAATGGAAAAATTGATAGTGATAATAATAGTAGGATGAAATTAATGGTATTGGTATTATTAATAATTATTATAATATTAATGATAGCAGTGGTAATTGGAATGGCAGTATTCAGAATAAAAATTTTAAAATATTAAGAAATTAGATAAAGACTAAGTTTTGATTTTAAGGTAATCTGGTAAAACCTATGTATATATAAAAAGGAAAAAAAAATTAACTAAACAAGAAAATTTGATATTAGTGATAGTGTTTATCACCATATTTTCCTTAATAAATGAATAGATTTTTCTTAAAATAAAATAGGTTAATTGTTTAAACGAATTTCTCCATTGAAAATATATTAAAATGTTTTTCTCTCCATTGTGTGATGGCTATCTGAAGATGCAGTTTATCTTAGTTGCCAGCTGAAATAAATATATGACAGCCAAATGATGGTTGATTGATTCCCACCCTCAATTATATAAAAATTTAATTTATATACTAATTATCATACACTTAGCACTCCAAGAGGTTTATAAGAATCCCCTTCTATGTTCTCAAATAGAATAATTCCCAACTTATCATCTTTGGATATTATATATATATGTCAGTGTGTATACATATGCATACATGTATGAAATATATATATATATATATACACACTCATGCATGTCTATCTCTGTGTATTTGCTTCCATGGGTCAGAGAATAATGAGCATCTTCCTGGTTGTGGTTTAAGGTGTCTTCTAATTAAGAATACAATTTCAAAAATATTAATAAAGATTGGTTACTTTGATTTTGTGAAACAAAGTAATATATAAAATTTAGTGTAGTATAGCAGTTATAATAATAATAATGATGATAATAATAAAATACAAATCATATTTAGTATTTTTGGCTGTTCAAAGCAAAATACTGTTTTAACACACTGTAAAAAAAATAATTTAATGGATAAAAGTACATAAAAATTACCTATTTAGAAAGAATATTTTATTTTCTTTCCAGCTATATAAATATTTTTAAGATTGGACCAGAAGTACATGAGGAATTGTGAGTTGAACGGACTAAGTTGCAAATTTGTCCATCTCATATAAAATCAGATAATCAACTAGAAATGCTATTATTACTCAAGAAAATGAATGGCTTTCTTAGAAAGCATTAATAATTAAAAACTGAGAAACCAAATTGAAAACTGGTGTTAAGTGGGGGAAAAACAAACCAATACTGAAATATTAATTTCCAACAGCCAACTCATGTGAGATATATATATATATATATATATATATATATATATATATATATAGAGAGAGAAATGTATATATATATATATGTGTGTGTGTGTATGTATGTATGTGTATATATATATATATATATATATATATATATATATATATATATATATATATATATATATATGTTCATGTGTGTGCATGTATATTTATGAATGTGATTTTTTTTTTTTTGTTAGTATATTTTACATTTTATATATATATATATATATATATGGTGTTATACATTTCTGTCTATGTATTTGTGTAATATGGGCTTTATTTAAAATACTGAGGTTATTGTTTTACCTAATGCTCCATTTAAAGACATGAACTCTTTTATTCTTCCATGTTCAATTATTTACAAATAATAGGTCACAGTGGCCTATTTTGCTTGAGTATTGCAAATAGTGTTCATGAATTAAAAACTTAATTTCTAAGATGGTGAGTGTTGTTTAAACAGAATACACACACACACATATATATATATATAATGAGAGAGAGAGATAGAAAGATTGTAGGATGTGACACAAGGTACCATTTTGATGTTTTGCAGTATGTGTTAGATTGCTAAACCCAGTTTGTTCTAGGTGTATCACAGTTGGGCCTAGAATATGCCAGCAGCATCTTAGGTTAACTTGAAACTATATAACTTAATGCATTACAGTTTGTAAGAAATATATAAAACACAACATTGTAAATTATATGCATTAGTTTTGAATACTTGGAGCCAGATAAATATTTTAAAAGTATCTGTATAAGACAGGAGTTAATGAAACTGCAACTGTATACAAATTAGTTATCTATCCATTTATCTATAGTGTCATTCAGTAAATATAAACTCGGCATCCCTTTTAATTGTTTCATATCAAAATTTTTTATTTATTAATTTTTGAAATGTATTGGAGAATGTGTGATGTGCCCAAGATACATGTCTTTGTGGAAAAAAAAATTGTTTACAGATGTATTTAACATGGTTTTTCCATTGATATTGAATTGAAAAAACTATCCATGTAATGTAAAGAAAACATTCTGGTCGCAGTGGTCAGTTTTCTGGAACATGAAAAAGACCCATCAGTGTTTATTTTCTCTAAAAAGAGGAAACTTTAAATGGTAGTTCTTTATACTAAATTCACCAAGTGTATGTATGTATGTATGTGTGTATGGCAATCAAACCAAACAGTTGTGAGCAAATTATTTGTATTATTTCCTGAAATCATGTAATCAGAATTGCTTGAAAAATCTATTACTATGCAAACTATTATTTCATAGAAATATTTACTTGAAACCATATTTCAGTATAAATTATGAGTATTAAGAATAGGGACTTAATGCTATTATTGTTTCCAAATTATTATTTTCCTGCTGAATAATTCTTGACTTGAACATTGAATAACATAAAGGCTGAGTAATGTCATAAAACCATCCAACCACCTTGCTTAGTAGACATTATTGATACTTAATCTTTAATCTGTAAAATGATTTAGGATAAATAGTTGTTGAATATTAATTCTTTCCTGTGTTCAGCTGTACACAAGACTCACCAGAGAATATCTGTTACTGTGATTTCTGATGTAAGAGATTTTCTGACATGATAGCCACTCCCATTTTTCTGGCTAAATTTTGGTTTGGGGAAGTTTAACAGATAAATAACATTTTCATTTACCTTACCAAAATGTTTTACTTTTTTTTTTCTTTGTCTTGGCATATTGGGGTCATTTATGGACTAAGTGATTAGAATTGTTGTCTAGTATTGAAACTTAATCTGTTCGTTGTTTTGGTTTTGTCATCTTAACCCTTGTTGGGATATTTAATACCAAAATCAGTTTTTGTTTATTCATTTTTTATTTTTTTCAAGCAATTATATTGGTAATTCAAGTGAGTATTTAATTATTTGTTTGCATACAGTTATAGTTTCCATTATTCCTATCTAATCAAAAATCCCTGTTGGTGAGGTTTAAAATACACTGGCTCTATCTTTTTCACAGGGGTAAAATCTCTACTCCCTCAAAAAAAAAAAAAAAAAAAAAAAAATGAGGGTATGTCCTATGTATAACACTAAACTGCATTTGACAGTGAAGTTCTAGCTATGGAGATCTGGAGAGTGTGGAGTACTTCTTCATTACTATTACTCCTAGGTCCACTCTAACCTAGGGTGGTAGTAGTACCACCTATTAAGATCCTTAGTATGGGTCAAATAGATCTTTCAACATTAGTATTTGATAGGGCTGCACTAAAAAGTTTATGAAATAACATAAAAAATGTGAATATGAATGCATGATGAAAGTGATAAAATAACCCAAAATTGATTGATGTGCCATTAAAATCAATCATATCTAATAGTAATTATTTCCACACAGCTGTATGGTTTTAAGTATTACAATCTAATACTAATAATTTTTTACATAAATATGAGATTTCATTTATTTCATGACATATGGTTTCAAGTAACTGATAATAATCCTTTGTGAACTATTATAACTTGAAGTAACTATTCTTGATAATTTCCACACAGCTATATGGTATCAAGTATTCCTATTAAATACTAACAATTTCTGAAAAATCTATTGAATCCAAAATGCCCTGGGGCTGTAGAATATGCTGACTGCACCTCTGCAGAGAAGCCCCCCCCACCACAATGGGGCCACCTGTTGGCTGTGGGTGGCAATCTATAAGGTGCTACGATGGGATCCTGGTGGTTGAACAGTCATTGATCTGGCGACAGTGGTCAATGGCTTGCAACACACCACTTTGCCCCTTGCTTGGTCTGACGGGCGATTGGATAGGCCCAATCCAAGCAGAGGGTCATGTCAAGCCCCAGCACCTATATATTTTATCCCGACTGTAATTTTAAATCTGCACTTGTAGCAAGTTCTTAACTCTTATCTGTTAGGTGCTAGAAGACAGTGGCTGAGGGTCCATTGCTTTGAGGGAATAAGAACTTGACTAGTGCTGACAACCTGAAATTGGCAATGGCTTGGAAACCTACCCTCAACTTAAGTATCAACACTTACATCCTGATATTTAATCAGCCCCATACTCCCAAGGAGGTGAAGATCAGCTATTGTCTTGAGAGAGTTGTATGTCCCAGCTGAGGTGCTTCAAATGCCAAAAATATGGACACCACAGGGAAGTTTGTAGAGGACAGCAGACGTGTGAAATATGGTGAATAGGGCCTGGACCACTTAGGGGAAGATTGCTTGAAAGAACTTCAATGTGCAAACTGCCGACATGATCATCAAGTTTATGTGAGATCTTGCGATGTTTACAAAAAAGAAAAAGAAATAATTGAGGTGAAACACTAGAGGAATGTGTCCTTCCTGGAAACAAGGAGAATTATAGGGAGCTAAATGGGAGAAAGCAGTTATGCTTCTGTTGCACAGAAGGCGGATAGAACCAATGATGACAACAAATATAGAACACTCATGGAGAAATTGATCCAGTTGAAAGTCAGTGATTGGCCAAAGTTTCAGAAGCACCTGCAAAAACTACACTCAGCTGAATTTTACCAAGTACTAGTCTGCTCAGCAACAAGTTGGGAATGGGGAGAGATCCAATGTTGTAGTCCAAACAAAAACACATGTAGGATCTATCACCACAAACTACTCTTAAAAGTGCAAGATCTCCAGCAAAACAGCTGTTATGTAAGTCACCAATTTGTCCACCAAAAAGCATTAAAGACAAGACTAAAAAAACTTGTCTCCCATAAGACCTGGTTGATATGCCATAAAACCAAAACCAAACCAAATCAAATCAAATATTAAATCCAGAAATGCAATCCTAGTAGTAATTACCACTTTGGGTCAGTGAACCTGGAGTAATGGCTATGAAAAAGTACTCCACACTCACCAGATACACAAATGTAGTCTCACTCCTGGATACAGTTTACAATCTATTATTGTTGTTGAAGTCAATGTATTCTGTGGCCTGCTGAAAGTGTTGGGTTTAGACTTGTGATTAATTTCATATTTGGACTCCAAGATAATGGTTTCATTTCTTAGAATGAGTTCTATTGCCTTGGTATGAGAACTGGTTTAGAAGAAGGAATACACTGAATTCATATCAGCTATACTTTGATTAAATCTTGCTTTGTGCCACATTCTGGAGGATAAAATACAAGACAGGGTTTATTCTGTACCTGAAACTTAAAAATAATTTGTAAATTAAAAAAAAAATGCTTTTATTTTTTAAAATTTTATTTTATTTTTTTTTAATTGGTGTCTACTTAACCCTAAAGTGTGAGATATACAGAAGATATTGTTTCACCTGCATAGTTTTGCATTCTGAACAATGTTTATTTTTTTAAGACAGATTAGTTGTTCACAGGTTTGAGTTGAGACTACAAGCCACAAATCAGCTTTGCTTAGATTGCAATGCCCAATGCTTTTCATGTGGACCTCTCAAAAGTAAAGTATTTTAAAAGATAATACTCTTGTTTAATGAACTGACCTTATTGCTGAAGACCTCTTTATGACACATTGAAGACTCTTTTAATTCCCTTTTGAGAAATTCTACTCTTTCTATTTTATCACATTGAAATCGGCAGATTTTCTTAAGGTATTCTTTTGATATTCTATACACATGCATACATACATGCTACCTATGCCCTCTCCCCATATATACTCACTCCTACGTGCATGTACATTAGGGTAGGTTGATTTTTCATTTTTTTTTTTAAATATCCAAAAGAATAATGCACTGAAAGTTGTGTATATACCTATTAAATACTCATACCAAAAATTAGATCCAAATCTTCAACTGTTTTTTTGCTAATTTGGTATGAAAGATTTTGAATAAACACGTACTGAAAAATCCTCGATTTTTGCCAGATTTGGCCTAAATATTGATGTAAAAACCAAACAATTTCAGTATTTAAATTAGGAAATCTTATTTTATTTTATGTAAATATAATAAATAAATTATAACAAAACTTCAAATTGTAAATTGAACCCCTACCCCACCCTGCTTTACCTGTGTCGAATTTGAAATGCTATTATTCAAGCAGTAATACTGAATATATTGAAAAAAGATTTTTTCCTGATATGAATTGAAATACAACAAACAAACAAATATGGAAAAACAAATAATTGTTTAATTTTTAATATATGGAATCAAATAGTTCCATATATGAGCCCTTTGATGAAAACGCTGGTCTCAATTGTTGGCACAAAATTTTTGCAAGTATGTGCTGGTGCCTTGCTTCAAAGCCATACACGGATTGAGAAGCCTCTGTTACTAACTTAACTGCCTGTTCCACACCTTGGGAATGTGAAGGGAAATCTGGCAAGTTAATCTTTTCACCAGTTAGCAATGAATTCTGTAATTCATTGTCAGAAAAGTCTAGTGTGAGTGGTGGCTCACAGACTCCATTTACTGACAAATCAATTAAATCAGTCCATTGCACAGCTTTAAAGTTGATCATTGGGATCTTTTAAAATCTTTTCTTGACTGGCTTCCCTCTTCTGAAAGAATATAAAAAATAATTTGAGTTTAATTTTTAAATACAATTTGTTCTGCTTTAATAATATTTAGTGAAATCAGATGTAATCTTTAAAATGTTTCAATAGATTGGCACAAGTACTTCAACCAGTTTTGTATGAATAAATATTAACTTACTTAAATTATTAATGGTCAAAATTCTTTTTATACCCTCTTCTCTCACTTCAGGTTCATCAAATTTTACCGTTGAAAATAAAACATTCTCTGGAAGTAATGCAAAGGCATTATACTGGAGGTTTTTTAACGTAATCCTTTGAATCTCAATTGGTTGCTTTCATATCCTGTCAATCATATTGTAAATATAAATTTGCTGGTGATGGAACTTGTTACTTTTTTTATATCAAACCAACAAATAGCATAAATATTCACAATAAAATTTATCAAACTATATAGTTTGGTTGAAAGATTCTGTGGATATGCCCCACGAGTCCATAGGCACATGAGCCTGATGGCCAAAGTTAACCACCTTGCCTGGTTTAATGGACCAATTTTCCACGATGCAAATCTAGGGTCCACCTTACCTCTAGAAATACCAACTGTATATTCATACTCTTTGGTCACTACTAAGGCTATCCATATCTTTCATTCCAAAATGAAACTCCAGGGGATTCTCAACAGCTGAAAAAGATTTTGGGGATAAATTATGGCAATCATTTGCACATAATTTACCCAATGGACCATTGAATGTAGTGTGGTGCCATCTAAATGTTTGAATAGAGCTCTAAATGGAAGTTCATTTTGATGTAAGGAGCAACCAATAGTGTGAAGATTTATTTATTTTTTTCTAAAAGTGTAACAAGTCAACCTTCACAGCCTGTATTTGCATTCGTGTTGTCTACAAGGACAGCCTTAATAAAAAAACTTTAAAATTTCTCCAAAACATCAGCCACTTGCTCCACAAGAATGGTACCAGTTGCACCAGTATCAGGAAGAACCCTGTGAGTCAAATATATACTCTCATTTGGTGTCTCCTTTGTGATTGTCAAGTGGCATTCAGGTCCTTTGGCTTTTTTCAGAATTTTACTTCCATTTTCCTCTACTGATTCCTTGTAGTGTATCTGTCCTCCCATCAACTCCTATACAAAGCAGATTCTCCACATTTTCATTATGCTTTTCATAGGTTTTTTTTTTCGCTTTAGCTTTTGCTCTATTTTACATTTATTCATATACATATTCTTTATATCTATATTAGGGATAAGAAGGCCCATAGCCCTCAAATCCAAGAGCAAGGCATGGGCAAGATTAGAAGATGTATCACCCCTGACTAACTCAAGAGCATACCTTGGAATTTTTATGAGGTTATAAGGCACTTGGAGAGGACTATCTAGCCGAATCCTCTGTTTCATCACTTGGAGAAGATGAGTAAGAATGGGAAGAATCACTCTGAATATATGATGTTGAAGCTATTGGTGGGGATATCTTCATACTTTTTTGTTGGCTTTTTTGTCAGAGGACAAGTGCAGATGATGTGCTTAGTCTGGCAATTTTCTTTGCTGCATTTGACATTAATATTGTCACAACTTAAAATGGGCAGGTTGCATGAACATGATATATCAAACAATGTATCCAACTTTTCCTTTCAGAATTTTGTTTGGGCAGCAGGTAGATGTTTCCTATTTGCTTTGCCTTCTGAAAGTATAGAATTTTCACCTAGTCGACAACACTAATTTCCTTTTAACAAAGGCAAACGAGGGTTGACAGCCTTCAAAATATCTATCACATCCTTTGCTATTAATTTAGAAATACCAAAACAAGAAAGGTGGGGGATAAGCATTCATTAAAAAATAGCTGTATTGAATTATTTGTCGACAAGCTGGTGGCTCAGTTTTATCAAATGGTGATGGTAAACCTGAAAATTTAATTGCACCTTTACTTAGTGGAAACTCCAGTGTTTTTCCAGCCATTTTTTAATCAAAATATCTGTAAAAAGAATACACGCATATATATATATATATATATTTGTCAGAAAATACACGAAGATGTTTTTGAAAAATTGTAAATAAATTTCGAAATTCATTAAAAAAAAAAAGTAATGTTTATTTACCAAACAACAGTACTGTAGAGTTTAGTTCCAAAATTAACTCCTAAACCGACTTCACTTAAAAAAAAAAAAAAGACTAAATTTTAAAATATGAATAAATTACAATAATTATAAAAGGTTTAGATATTTTAATAGTATGTCTACTTTGCTAAATATATATATTTGCGTTAATTATAAGGGTAAAAAACATTAACAAACCAAAGTATTAGGGAGAGATAATTACCACTGGTGAAAGCCAAAAAAATATCCAGTAAATAAAACGAGGTTTAGTAAGTCGTTATTTGTATTTTAAACTATATATTTTAATGTATTTTATTTTTGTTCGTTTAATTTAACATAATATGAAAATGGATAATAAACTTAAAAATATCAATTATTTAATAAATTTTATTATTTAATTTTCCTTTACTTTCAGTTTTAATTTTATGGATACAGGTTTCAGGCATCACTGATATCACGACTAAAATCACAAAATATTATGTCTTTAAATGCGATTTCGCAAAAAAAATACAATTTTGGAAAAAAATATTTTGTGGGGTAATTTCTGATGTTATTTTGTAACTTTCACCGCATTATTCTTTTTACAGTTCCAAAATCGACCTACCCTAATGTACATACACATATATATGCTACACCTATATGCCTAAATACTCATAGATATGCTTGCACCTATACACATATGCATTATTGCACCTAACTTTGCATCCAGGAGCAACTTATGTCACATCTATAAAGTTAAAAATTTGTGTTGCTTTTTTATATTTAGCTTGTAGGAGGGAACAACATGAGCTAAACATTTATGATTGTTAATTTTTGGACTAAAAATGGAAACCTTAATAATTCTCTTGTTTTTATATTTTGTAGGTTCGTTGGCTTTAAATGAGCATATGGTTCCGGCTCTAAACATGGGCAGTATGAATGGACAAACAACGCCAGGCAGCCGCACAGAGACACCTGTCTCTCAAACAGATTCCAATCTTGCTAGCATCCTCAGCCCAACCACAGCAACGTCACCTGTTCAGTCACCAAACTTTGACACGTTGGTGGGACTATTTAATCAAATACCACAAAGTAATATGATTACTAATCTAGGAAATCTGAGTGGGCTTGAGAACCTTGGTGTTATCAATTCTTTCAGTAATGTAAACTCCATTTCTACAGCAGGTAAGAAAAAAAATTATTGGCTACATTTATAAAGAGATGGTTCCAAGACTAATATTTTGATTTTTACGGTATTTTCTATATCAATCTATGTTAAAGGAGAAAAAAATTAAATAGCTTGAATATTCTCCTACTTGCTGAGTTTTAAGATTGTAGCTAAAGAAAGCTTAAATTTTGTTATCCACTTTGAAACATACTGGGAGTCATTTAGGAACTGTCACGTGGTCTCCCACTGAGAGAAGAGAAGTGGGGGATTACTACTATTCCTCTGTATTTGAATTAACAGGCCAAGGACTGACCATTGAAAGAGGAATTTAGGTCAATTCCTCAAGTAACAAATCCAGGTCAGAATGGAAACCAACAGTTGTTTGTACTTTGTGACTGGATGGGTAAAGAATGGGGTACATGGACATATAGTAGCCCTAACGAAATGCCCTACAGGGGAAGGAAGAAGATAGAAGCCAAACGATTGGCTAGAATCCCAAAAGCAGAAATAGCCCCCTTCTTCCATCAGCGGAAATAGGGAATAAGAAAATCAGTTTTGGGACAGAGGTCGTGGTGAATGGATCTCATGCCAAACTCCGGGTGAAGCATCAAAACCGGGATTTGCGGAACAGTAGTTGAAATGATAAGATATATTGAAACTACCGCCGAAATCACCGGGGGGAGACAGAAAGTATCTTGGACAAGAAGAACCCATACCTTCAAGCCAGAGCGATATGCATAAATAAATTCCGTCAACCTGTAAAAAAAGAAAATATTCTCCAAAGGAAAGTTGTCGCAAAGATAAGTAAACTGTAAGACTGTTTCTCCCTATATCCAATTATATACTCTCTCTCTCTCTCTCTCAATTTAAAGAAAGACTAAAGGAAAGGAAAAAAAGGAAGAAAGACATTTATAATCATGTATTGTCCGCTAATAAGATAGCCGACACGTTGAGTATGTGCGTCTGCGTGTGTAGTAAAAAGATTGATATATTCTAATGTTCCCACGTGTTGAAGTTTGTTCATTTGTGTCATCTGCTATCAAAAATTGTTTATCTCATGTTTCTTTTTCAGCTTCTTTCGCCTTATGTTATTTTCGCTTAAATTGTCCTTTAAAAATATTATACGGGAAACCGGAGTTGTCAACTACTATAATTAATATTATTATATCTAAACCTAGAGGTCCATATCTTCCATAAATCTAGGGGTGGAAGAACTAGTGGCCTTGGTGGGTGTGTGAATAGTGTGAAATTTGGAAACCCCTTGCCAACGGCGGTCAGTATAGCCCTAAATTAACCCCCACATAATATGCCAGTTCCTATGTACCCAAGAAAGGACTCTGAACAAGGACTTATTCTACGAGGGATCAAGTGCCAGACCGCCCCGTCATCACTTGTGCGAAAAAAATAAACTGCCCGTTTGGTGATAACAATATTTAAAGGCACCAGTTCCCATATGCTTTTAAATGGTTGCTCATCCGGGGATCTTTTTATTTTAATTTGCCGCCACAGAACTGAGTAGCTGGAATTGAAGTTCTTTATATGGTTTGGTTTTTAGGTTTTATGGCATGTCAACTCTTAGGTTATTTAATACCACAATTTAGTTTCTTTTTTCTTATAAAGCAATTATGATGATTTCAACTGAGTATTCCTATTTATTAATTTGCACAGTTATAATTTCAATTTTTTGTGTCTAATAGTAATAATTTTCACTCAGTTGTATGGTTTCAGGTATTATAATCAAATACTAATAATTTTGATACAATTATAAGGTTACAATTATTTCAAGACATTATATGGTTTTAAGCAACTAATAATTTTTTGTGCATTATTATGACTTTAAGTAACTATTATTAATAAAAATAATTTCCACACAGCTACATGTTATCAAGTATAATAATTTCTGAAAATATATCTGGCACCCTAACAAGTACTTCTACTTTGGGTCAGAGTGAATCTGGTTATAATGGCAAGAAGGGTGTACTCTACACTCATTTGATTTAGGTTTTAAGATGGTTTCTTTTTTTTTCCATTGTATCTATTTGATCAACAATGTACAAAATCAAATATGTATGTAATAAACTAGGAAGGCTGTCACTATTTTACATGAAGAAATAGATGTGCTGGTCAGGCTAGTGAGGCTATAGAGAAGGTTGATAGAGAAAACTATCACTTTTTTAAGTAAAGGGGTTTCATTTTTAATTTAATAATGACAAGAAATATCCTTTATAAAAAAAGATTCAGTTTGGAATGAAAGTTAACACAAATAGATTTGTTGATTACTCAACAATAACTTTTTGGTATTTTTCTTCATATCTTTTCAGTCTGAAAAAGTTTGATTTTTGCAGACTCCAAAATGGTCCATGATAAGGATAAATGAATTTATTAAATTTTATTATGCTATAACTTTAATGTTTAAATGTTACCCTAGAATATTTTGTCAGATATTTAACATACTTTTAAAATTTTTATTGTACACATTATAGCATCGAGTTGATAGACCTTAATGAATTTCAAGTGAGCAACTTAGTTGATTTTAAGCTTGTTCCAAAGGATATCCTAAATATGATTATCCACTCCAAAACAGTCAGGTGGCATTTAACCATCAGTAATTCAGACTTCTTCCAACTTCTTTTGATCCATCAGAATACTTTTTGATTAAAAATTGGTGACTTTGGATATTTTTGTCAGGTAATCCTCTACTTCACTGTACGTCCTATAGTAGCCGTCCATCTTGATTTAGCATTTTATGTGATAATCACTGTTTTTGAAATGAGATTTTTAGACATTTTTTTACCATTCACAATTGCAATTGATTGTAGTCAGATATAATTTAAGAGTTTGAAATATCAGGCAAGTATTTATTCCACGTGAATCAGAGGAAAAATATCGTTGCTTCATCAGGTGAGGAAGCTGTCACGAGCGATGGCTCCTATGATGACTTTAGTGGAAATGACAATGCTTCACCACCACCAGCAGGTGGTTGGTATGCAAACCCGGTGAGATTTTTCAACTCCAGTTTTTTTTTTTTTTTTTTTTTTTTAAGGGATAGCAAGTTCTAAACACAATCTTATGTTTACAAAGTCTGGGTCATCCACTCTGAAATCCATATATTCAGCAGACATGGTTGAAACTATCTGACCAGGTGTGGACTCTAGAGTACCAACTATAGGTAAAATAGATTTATTGAAATATTTTTAGTATTGAATTAGAATGCTTGAAACCATATATGTAAATTACTTGGAAACTATATAATTGGGTATAAATTATTAATATTAAGAATAATTATAATGATTATTATGATTAGTTATGTGAAACTGCTTGGCCTGTATGCGAGACAGAATACATTGACTTGTATCCCTTGCAGAGAGGTAAGATTCCCCCCCTCCCAAAAAAGGACACTAAACTGCATCTGATGATGAAGCTTCAGTTCTGTAGCTGTGGTTAGTGTGGAGTATCCTTTAATTACCATTACTCCTTGGTTCACTGACTGAATGGTAGTAGCTGCTCTGGTCCTATCTATGGGTTGAATAGAGATGTTTAACCTTTAGCACATTGTAGATGTATGTCACTGTATAAGTTTTCTCCTCTACAGCTGTTGGTGCATTGTGTCACCAAGAGAAGAGCTTGAAAAAAAATGCTTCATAATGTTGATTTCTGGTATTTTAAGCTGTAAACAGCCTGCTATGAGTTCAGAACCTGGCTAAACTTCCATTTCCCATCTAATTTGTATTTCTCATCACATGATGTAAAATACAGAATTTTAAAAAATTTGAGTTCACCTCCTTGTTCCTGAAAAATATGATTTATTGAAGCTTTTTTTTTGACTCTGAAAATGATTTTGAGGGTTTTTCTCAGCACATCGATAATGAAGACAATGTACCAAATGTCTGCTACTGTTTCCAGGAAACTTCTGTTCCTATGGTGGTACCAGATGTTTTTGTGTGGGAACTTTTTTGTTCATTTATAAATAACAAAATTAGTGAAACAAATTAATATACTAGTCAGGTAAAGTAAAAGAAGCATTAATGCTGGTGCTCATTTATACATTACCATGTGGAAGGACATTATTTTTGATGAAATGAAGTTTTGCTTCTGATTTGGCTTCATTTGATTTGTACTGGTTTAGGCTTCAGATACATCATGGCAATAGATTTTTTAGAATCCCGTTCTTTTTCCATCTTTTGGACAACTTGAAAGCAAAACCGAGAAATTATCCTGAGCATGATAGGGCACATAAGATCCAGCCACTTTTTGAAGAAAAAGAATTGCACCCCTCCTCCTCTTTTCTTTCATATCTTTTTCTTTTCTTTTTTCAATGTCAAAACATGCATGCAGAATATAATACCTTACATTGAAATAGGCATTTGTGGTTTAATGAATATGATCATAGGAAATAACATGACAACTCGAAGTTCAAATCCTGGATGAGTTTGTTTACATTTCACATAGTACTAATATTCTTGCGAAAGGTATGGATCAAACTATTCTTATTCCAGATATGGGTAAGGCTCTTTAGTCTTTGGATGGCAACTGGTCTAGGAGAAAGGAAACTGATTTCAAATCTGTTAAAATCCACGTAAAAAATTGAGCTTGTGTTGCATCCTGCTTGTGCTGAGGAATTGGTATATTTATACATGAAAATATTACTCATCTATTCCTTTTTTTATATATGAAAAATTAGGTCTGTACGCACAATTCAAAGAAAGTTATAACAATTTTAAAACACATTTTTTGCTCCTTCAAAAAAAAAAATTGCAACAGCAGAGGGAAATAATTCTAGAGAAAATGTAGTGTGTTAAAATTTATTTGTATGTGATAAGAATATTTGATATCATTTAACAGTATGTTCAAAAATACTTAAAAAAGAAAAAAGCAAAAAAAAACAAACTATAAAATAGTAAATATAAAAATACAATGTATATAATTCCCTAACCTCTCAAATAACCCCAGATGGGTTGACATGTTAAAATCATTTAATCAAATTGATACAATTATATAGGAATAATTAAAATCAAGTTACTGTATGCCAGCAAATAATTATCATAGTTACTTTTGACCATATAATTGTGTATAAATTATTCGTTTCAGATAAGAATAATTAATTGAAAATGGTCTTCAAATTATTATTTTTAGATAGAAATAGTTGACTGTATAAGCACTTTATTGATATTATTAAAAAAAGTGCCATAAATGTATGTAAAATGCATACAAAAATGTCTGTATAATGTCTCACTTTGGTAAAAGTAGTTTTCTTTACAAATCATTCGTCACAGAATACATTAAGTAGATAAACGAATCATAATTTTTTTGATAGCAGGTGTTTTCATTGAACAAATTCAATTGACAAATAAGGTAAAATAATTTACTACTACTTACATCCTCTTAGTTTGCCTTGCATGGACAGATATAATTTCTGCTTTTATGTAATTATATAAAAAAAGTAATTAGAATGGTTTAAAAGAATTTCTATTTTATTTTTCAGATTCTGAAATTGATTTGGTTCCTGGAGGTTTGTACAATTTACATATTAATTATGCAATTTAAGTATGAATGTGCTTACATATGTAGGATTGTGTGTGTGTGTGTGAGATCCATACTTGTCTTTACAAATGTATGTACTTATGTATAGACATGTATAACTATGGGTGTTGGTATGCATGTGTATTCTTCTTCTCCAGAGCATGTGCACTACTTTTGAACTTACCATCAGTTTGTTGAAAGCCAAGGTGAAATTTATTCCACCATTAAGCCAGCCCTAACTTATTCATCTGAAAGCAGACTTGCTGCTATGAATAAGCAATCTTCCTTATTCTTTTCACTAAGAGTATGAGGAAGCCAAACAACCAGCTTGCTCACTTTTCTTATCTTTTTCCAATGGCAGCAGATGGTGGATTGGGATGTGTTGAGGTCAAGTCCTAATTCTTGAGTAGTTTTGTGTGGGTTACATTCCACCAATTTTCTTGAAGCATCTTGATTGAAGTCTGATGAGTGTCCTGGTCTAGTTCACCTCTCAATGATGTATCAGCTGAATAAATCTTTGAAAACTAGTTTGGGATTTGGCAGTTAGTAATGACATTTTTGGCATGAACATTAGAAATTCTTAGCTATTTCTGTAGTATTTTTGTTTTTCTTAAACTCTCACGTTATATGTCAAATATACACTTTCAGTCCTTCCATTTTATTGGTGTGAGAGGATAGATTAAATTTAGGTATTGAACCAATGACTGATGAAGGTACTCTTTCATTAATTAATTTCTGGTTACGTTTAAAGCAGTGGAAGCTTGAAATGTGTAGTTACTACTTGCTTATAAAAAAGAATTATTTATGACTTAACCCAATATGTTCTGTGTATATGTTCCAAATATTGTTATATATATATATATATATATATATATATATATATATATATATAGTAACTGCCACTTTGCAGAATGTCATCCCTTCAATTCTTTAAAAAGCCCCCATGAGAACATGTGACTTCTTAGGCTACTATTGCAAGCACCACTGTGTGTGTGTGTGTATATATATATATATATATATATATATATAATGCAAAATACATGTCTTTAGGGTTGACATTAACTCCATGTTCTCACATAAGACTTCTCAGACCTGCTGCAGACCTACATATTTTGTCACAGAATTGATATAAATTACCTGTAGTTTGATGTGGAAGGACTTGTGTAAAAATCAGTCTGCAATTTATTGCTGTCATGACATCTCATATGACTTGCAAATCTGTATTTAGACAGACTTGACTCTTGCAAATCTTAGAAACATGTTCAGACTGATTTTTCTGTCATCTGCTATCAATTTCTGAAATATACAGTAAGCCATTCTAATGTGGTTTTGATGGGATCCTTAAAACATTTCTTATGTATATGTCTAGGATTATAACTCTCCATAAAACTACTGTTTTGGTAACCTCACATGCTCTATCCTAATAAGGTACTCAGCTCAATACTTGTGTATGAGTTGCATCTCTACTGGATGAAGATATGAGTACTTGTTATGTGTGTATGCATTGTTATGTATATTGTTGAATTATATATATAGTACACACATACACAGAGGTTGTGATAGGTAAATTGTCGTCTAAATTATGCAAAAATGAAAATAACCTTGATTTTTTTTTTTTTTTTTTTTTTTTTTTTTTTTTTTTTACTTTATCAGATATATTCACCAAAATCGCATGAAAATATCTTGAAATTTTATAGATTAAATTTGTTCAAAGAAATCACCATTGGCTTTAACCATGGTCTCCAGACAACTTCAGAATTTCTTGTCAGCCTTTCTGACACTTTCTTTGTTTAAAATGGTAACTGCTGCCATTATCTTTGCCTTCAGTTCATCTTGGGTGTTGCATAGAATTTTGTGGGTCTCTTGCTCAACTGCTCCCTACACTCAATGATCAAGGGGATTGCAATCTGGAGAGTTGAGCAGCCATATGTTAAGGGTGATGAGGTCACATATATGTTCTCACACCCAACACAGGGTTCTCTTACTTGTGTGGCATAGCACAGTCCTGTTGCCAAACATAGGGTCTTTTAGAAGACACCCTCTCGATTCAAGGCAACATTACTTCTTCTAGGCACTTAATGTAGGCCTCCGTGTTGAGTCTGAGATCCTGTAGGAAGATGAATGGCAGCATAACATCACCATCACTAGTGACCACTCCATGATGTGGAGTGGGTTATTAGTTTTCTTCAATATCACTAGATCTTGTGGGGACAGAACAAGCCAATGGTTGTTCTGTTAGTTGGCAGAATTTTTTTTTTATTTGAGAAAAACTGATGCATGTTCAATTGAAGAGGGATGCTTGAGTTTGTTTAAAGGCTTTGCAATGAAGCCTTTCCTTTTTGTCTTTCATGTCCCATTCTGATTTTAAATGAGAAATAGCAAATGTGTCTGATAAGAAACTCAAACACTCCCATGTTCTTGATTATGGACCTGATTAATTTGTTGGAATCATTGTCATGGCCTGGATCTCATTAACATATTTACGAGTTGTATTCTTAGCACAATGATCAGAGTGAGACTTCCAAGCTGCTATTCCATTGGCCTCATCCAATGCTTTTTGAATCCTCAGCACTGTCTTCAAATTGATACCTAAACACTCTGAAATCTCTATATTGGAGCTTCTGACATAAATATAAAGCAGTACAGTAAGCTATTTTCCAAATTTCTGGATGAGTGATTCTCATTATGGTGCTGTGTTCCTCACAGTGGCCAATTAACTTGAGTTTACTGCTCAGTAGACAAAACCTGAAACAAAGTGTATGTGTGAAATTAATAATTTTAAAATGGCAACAATTTACCCATTGCACTCTGTATATTGATTCACTGATAATTTTTCCCTGATTGTATCATATGATACATCACCTGTTTGACAAATGAAAAATGAAACACATTCTTCACCTGTGAAGAAAAAGTTAAGAATAAAAATACTGGTTTTAGAAGAAATAATATTGCCCTTATTGACCAAAAAGCAATGCTTTTTTCCTTTTTTCTTTGTGTCTGTTTGAAATTGCTAGCTTTAAAGTTCTTCATTCCTTATTTCTGTTTATCTAAAATAAACATTTTAAAATGTTTTATTTAAAATGAAAATGTGTATGTGTATTTTTTTCTTCCCAAATTGACTCAGTATCTTGTCCACAATTTGATTTTAAGTGAATAAAAATATAGCAACAGATTCAAAATCTATTTAGAAAAACTGTAGAACACAAATGAATCTGATGTTTGGAATTATTTTGCATTCAAAATACAATAGAAACAAGAAATTGACACTCTTCCTTTCTTAATATCCTTATTTTAATTTAATTCAGTTTTTTAAGTGTTTTCTTTTTTTTCTCAGTAGAAAGAGTTCAAATGAGTTACAGATGAAAAGATAAACAATCTTTAATTATAATGAATGTAACTTTAAAACTAAATGTTGTGGTGGAGTGAGAAGCACAATTGTGTG
>CAUZXS010000058.1:0-16959 GCA_963585895.1 Sepioteuthis lessoniana | reverse complement strand
CCATCTGATAGAAATGTATATGAGGGCATACAAAATGCAAGGAGGGAGGCAATTTTTTTTACTTGATTTTTAAAAAAAAGACAAACAAAAAAAAAAAAAAAAGAAAAAAAAAGAAAAGAAAAACAGTGCTCCAAAAATCACTTGTCACTACAAAGAAAAAAAAAAGAGAAAAGGTTTTTATTTTCAGCCATCTAATAAATATTATTAAATTAATCAAATAGAGTATTTATTTAATTTTCTTACAAAAAAGTTATATACAATTTATTTAGTTACTCTGTGTGTGTGTGTGTGTGTGTGTGTGTGTGTGTGTGTGTGTGTGTGTGTGTGTGTGTGTGTGTGTGTGTGTGTGTGTGTGTGAGATTTAATTCCTTCCATACCTCTTGCATTTATCAGCAGATAATTTGTGAATGAAGTGATGAGAGGAAAGAAGGAGAGAAGTAATTTCTTTATAGAAAATCTCAAATACTGTTCAAATTGATGGCAAGATGAAAAAAAAACCCAGTATAATGATATCACAAATAGTACAGTGTTCAAGTGAAGTAGGAGATTCTGCTTTTGATGAGTGATTCTGGACGGGGAGGGAATGGGAGTAAGGATTTTACTAAGTTTTAACAAATATGTATATATATATATATATATATATATATATATATATATATATATATAGCATATCATATATATTTAAAAAAATTTTTTTAAATTAAATTTTCAAAATTACTTCCTAACTATATATATCAATAATTGAAGAAAAAAATTAACATTTTAATGATTGGATTTGGGGAATCAGATAGGACAAGAAAAGGAAGATTTTCAAATATTTTTGTTGTTGTTGTTTCCATCACCTTCATCACTTTCATCGTTGTTTTTTTCTTTGCAGTCATTTGAAGAAGAAAGGCTACAATTTTCCTGCTTCTTCCTCCAAAGTAGCTGCAGGTGTCCTAGCTCTCTTTGTTGCTTGGCTAATTCATCTTTTAAATCTTTGTTCTTCTTTTCATAAAAATGGGTCCAAGCCACACATGATTTGTGTGCAGTTTTACGGTTTTCTCTGCATTTGCGAGCTGCCTCATTATTGCGGCGTCGCCGCTCAAGATACTTAGGATCCTTGATCCTCTCATTATTAACTTTGCTAGAACTTGAACCACGCAATTGCATGCCAGAGGTTTTACAATCTGCTCCAGAATCTAGGTCCTCAGAACTTGGACTCTCTCCATTATTCATAGCCAAACTGTTGGAGCCTACACAAGTGCTATCATTCTCTTTGCATTGGCTGTTGCGCTGAGAGAGTAGTTGCCCATTGGCATCTCTTTTTAAAAGTGGCACAGGTCTGTTTTGGGATAGGGCTACATCCGAAAGGTGAGAGAGACCATTGGTTTGTGGATGGTTGAGATTGGCCAATGAAGAATTGCCAAATGCTGTTGATGAGATCATAGTGGTTGGAGTCAATGAATGAGTAAGTGCAATTGTGTGGTCAGGGAGGCTGACCTTGTGTCGTAATTTTAATGGAAGTGAGTGGGCTGAACGTTGAGAGTTACTATTGACAGTCGGCGAGGAGAGGCAATTGCGAGAGTTGCGATTCCATGGCAGATCTTCGGCAGGATCTGTTGTTTCAGAAGAGTTTTCTGAATCCAGTCTTCTACGCTTGCTGACTGTCAGCTGAAGAGGTTCATCATCCTCTTGAGCTGGTAATGGAGGTATACTATGGCCATTATTCATGGAGAAGTTAATAGATGATGATGAGGAGGTTGGGGAAGGTGTTGAATTTGCATGGTTGGTGAGGTCAATGCCATTAGTTAACTGTCCATGATGACCAACTGCCACCCCAGGAAGAGGATACCATGGTGATGGAGAAGTACTAAAGCTTCTTCGACCACTAATGATTAGGTCACCCGCATCTCTAACCATATTTATACTTGAGGTAGTATTTTCAAACATTTCTGAAGCTTTTGTGAAGCTGTCTATAGATCTTGGGGTGGCATTGGAGTTAGGGTAGGTGGCATTTGAGAAATCTTCTTGAGGTTCCTGCTTTATCATATTCAGAGGGACTATCTCAAAGTTTAACTGAGAAGCCATGGGTTGCTGAGCAGGTTCTGATTTAAAACTTTTCATTGAATAGTTTGAGGCAGCCGAATCAGCTGGAGACAAGTTAAAGTGGTTTTGCCGATCACCATTCAAAGAATTTTGGTTTGCCATGTCAGGATATGAAGTGCTGGCAGTGGGTATGTTTGGAGAAGTGCGGTGGAATCCAAGACTTCCTGCCATGCTTCCAGATGGTCCTGAACCATTATTTTGAGCCATCAGAGCAGCCAGGAGATTTCGGCAATCTATTTCAATCTGCTCCGCATCGTCATTTGGGCTTTCAACACTATCAGTGACAGGAATACCGACTCTCCGTTTTAATATGCATAACTGTGTGATTAGATACTTATTCTGAGCAGTAATTTCTTGAACACTCCGTTCACGGGCCAAATCCTGCCGTCTGCGCTTCTCCCGAGATCGACGGGCAGCCTCATTGTTCTTCCTACGCTTCTCCCAATAGGTCGGGTCCTTGCTGACTTCAGGGGTGAAAGTGCGCTGTTTTCGGCTCTGTACACGCCCACTTCCATCCTGCTGCAAATGTAGCTCTCCTTGGGTAGACATTGCACTCTGCATTGATATGCCATTTCCCATCAGCATGGTCTCTTGGCTTGACTGTCTGCTTTGGTCATGCACTCCGTCTTGGCTCAAACTTCCATTCTGGATTGTAGTCCCATCTCTGCTTGAACTTCTGCTTGTGCCTGAGGACATTTCTTTCTGAGAAGTCATTTGATTATCTTCTGAACTCACACTATCAGAACTTTCATTTGTTTCATGGCCATTACAGTTGGTGACATTTTTGTGGTTGTTCTCCAATAAACCATTGATATTTGGTTTCTTCTTGCCTGTATACCCGTATTTTGAAGAATCATCCATAGTTATTGATCTCTTCTGACTGCTGCAGCAGCAGGGTTTTTTTTTTTTTTTACTTTTTCTCCTTTCAAGTAGCCACACGAATCGGAAGGTAATTGCAACTTGATTTAACTAATTCATCAAGAAGATGAATGCAGTCATAAATCATTGCGAGGTAAAGATCCAACTGCACAAAAAGAAAAAATAAATAATATAAATAATTTTTTTAAGATCAACAACTTATACACAAAAATATAATTTTAACTAAAGAGTAGTTGGCTATCTTAACTTTTTTTTGAATTAACTAAAAATTGCTGCCTAAGTCAATTCAGAATTTTAATAAGCTTTTCCTGTTTTCATATTCTGTATCTCAGTGTGGTGTCAAAATTTCATAATATTTGTAAGTTTTAAGCACTATTTCTTCCTTGAAAATGATTGATGATGATCAAAAGTACTTAAGACTTATATACAGAGTCTGCCAGAATGGTTACAGATTTAAAATTGCCATCACACAATGTACAAATATTGTTTTTTGTGCAGCAAAATCAAATTTTGAAGAGGATCAATATTGTGGGGTGGGGGTTATTTGCAATCTAAAACAAAAAATCATCCTGCTGGAACAAGTATTTATGGATATTATAAACTGTGGAAAATTCAGGATTGATTTTGATATGACACAAAAACCGAAACAGGTTGTCATATCAGCTATAAAAAAATCTAATTTGTGCTTTAATACATGCAAAATATAAAACTTTGAAAGAAGGCTATTGACAGCTACAATATAATTATCCAATTTTTATGTATCCATTACTATAACAGAGCAAAAATGGCACTGTACAGCGAGAGTGGAAGGAGAAAATTAGCATAAAGATTGCAAAATAGAACAAAAATTGTTTCTAATTTTTACTTAATAAAACAAATGAAACTGTGGCTTGTTCTCTGGCACCAAAAATACAATAATAATTCAAATATATAAAGTAGAATCAAAATAAAGAAAACTTATTAAATCAATAGATTTACATTTTTTTAAAAATTTGCTTTACCTTTAGATCATATCATTGGATTTTCAGAATAAGCACAAACTCTCTTAATGTTTTATACAAAAATTTCCTTCGACTGTTAAATCATGAACCATAGATTCAAACCATACAAAAATATTTTTTCAATTTTAAGGAATGGAGTGCAATTTGCAATGTTTGCTAAAATGGACCCTTTCAGACATCCCCTAATGCTTTTCAAAAAATAAATAAATAAATAAAAATAAGTGGAAGATTAAAAAGCTAGGCAAGTAAGTTCAATCTCCATTAGGCATCCTCATATTTCTGGTAAAACCAAACTAAGTAAATTATAATTAATAAGTATTTAATTGCTATCTGATTTGTGCTAACAGACAAAATATACACCCAGTATTTTTTTTTTTGCTTTTAATTATGAATGTCTTATTTTCAATTTTTATTATGAATGCAAGAAATTCAAAAAATAATTACATCTGCTCGTCCAGTTGTAAGTTGATATCTTCGAAAGACTTGGTAGAGAAAGAAGTCCTGCTTTTCTTTTAAATTATAAAATCTGAAAGAAAATAAAATATAAAAAATAAATAAATAAATAAATAAAATTTAAGCAATTTGTAAGTTTCTAATATTATTCTAATGAGAGAGTTCATTACTAAAGAGTTAAAATGAAAATTGATAAAATACAAAACATTTGGCTAGATTGTTGAGAGAAAAAATAACACTAAAAATAATACTAGAAAATTCATGCACAATTATGCAAGTGGCCTGAATGTTACTCTTTATCAAAAAGCAGATGTTATCTATGGAATTTTATAAGTCATAAAATAAAAGGCATAACATTAGTTTAACTTTTTAAATTTCTGGGTATTTTTTTTTTAATTGTTTAATCTCAATATCTATTTAAATATAAGAAAAGTCAAATTTCCCTTGGGAAATGCAAAACTTCATTAACTTATTTTAACATGGTCACCACAGACCTTTCGTTCTGTAACAAATCACAACCCGATTGAAAAAAAAAAAAAAAAAAAAAAAAAAAATTATATATATATCAGGGAGTCATCCGATTTTAATGTCATTTTCAATCTTTATTCATTAATATATATATAATATATAATAATGTGAAAAAAAAAATTGATTTTTCTGGTCACTTAACTTTACCCAATCCTGTGTGTGGCACTATTAAATCAGTAGGGATATAAGTTATAGCTTATACTTTCGATATATCATAAAAGACAAAACTCTGAAGGTATGAATGAAATAAGAAAAGATTTGTCAAAAGAAAATAGTACCCCAAATAAAAAAATTTTTTTTTGATGTTTTGAAAGCTTGATATAATTTAATAGAAAATATATTCTTTAAGATTTTCTGTTCTTAAAAAAGTTGAGTTTTTTTTGAGTAGTTGGCCTTTCATATATATAATTTTTAGTGGAGAAACACATACACACCTTAATAGCTTATTGCTAATTGGCACAGACTATCTTCTGTCATTAATTTTGACCGACTACTTGGATTTAGATATAATAGTAAGTGATATAGTTATCAGTGTGTACATAACATTTTAAAATAAATCGGTTTATCAATGTTTTGAGTTATTAATTTCATTCAAAAATGTTTAAAAGTATCTAAAAATTTTATTAAAATCTTTTAATTTATGTAAACTCAAGTTGGGTAAATTTTCAACTTATGAATTTAAATGTTTAAGATGTATTAAAAAATCAATTAGATATGTAATGTCATTTTGATTTTAACATTGACAATTATGATGTTACTATTTTTCAAATAAAAGTGAAATTAAACCCTATATGATAATTTTAATTCTTAATTCATCTTAATGGCAAAAAGATTGCAATTTTGCTAACCTAACTTATTCAAAACAGAAAAAATAATTAAGGGAAATCACTGATGAGTTTTACATAGATGAAGTATTGACAATTATTAATTTTGACTAATATTTTCCTTTCATCTTTTTATGGAATGGTGATAAAACAACCGGTGGGGAAAGAAAACTGAATCCCTGCCACACCAACATTGAACAGCATAAAAGCCCAATAACTTTTCAAATCTTTTTTGACAGGAACTATTTACATTTGGTTTGGTTTAATGGCATATCAACCATTGAAGGCTATTAATGCCAATTCCTGTTTATACATATATATTAAATATGATTTGTAAGCATATTTTTGATAACATTTTCAAATGAGCCTGGGCTAATTCTTTTGCACACCATTAAATGGTTTCAAGTGTTTCTACTGAACACGAATAATTCTATTTACAGTTAATCATTTGCTGGCACACATTTAAATGGTGCCAAGTATTGCTATGTACTCCTAATAATTCAATTTAACATCAGTCATTTGTTTACACACAGTTAAATGATCAAACATTTCTATTTTTAACAATTCAATTTAGCACAAGTCCTTTGTTTAGACACAGTTAAAATGTCAAACAGATGACCCATAGATAAAACCCTATCAGATATTACCACACCAGGCCAGAATGGACCTGGTAGCAATGGCAATGAAAGGGTACTCTATATTCTCCAAAGTTCTAGGACTGGAGCCTCACCATCAGATTATTTAATGTCTAATCCAGGAAACTCATGGAGGGTGATCTTACCTCTCTTCAGAGATACAGTTGATGTGTTCTAGAGCCCCAGCCGACTGGGATGTATTTACGTATGGATTAGCAATTTTGCTTAGAAGCAGAGTGTAGTATCTGTACCCAGGAAAATTGCAAGGTTATTTTGAAAATTATAAGATGAATGCATACTTTTAAAAGTATATAAAATATCATTGTCCATCGAAATTGAATTTAAAAAACACGTAAAAAGGAGATTTTTAAATAAGTATATATTTCATTATATTTTCACGAGTACAGATACAATAGAAGTGTAACAGGCATAGTCCACAAAAGCTACTCTGATCCCAGAGGTTACAGAGACACAAATAGACAAATAGAAAAAGTCATCCTTGATTCCCATTACTTTAGGTTGTATTATCTACAGAGGGTGCTCGATATCCGAGAGAGAGCAGATATTGAAAATAAGTTTACATAACAAATGATATCTTGATTATTATGACACTACAAATAAATTTACAATATGAATAATTTAAAAAGTATAAATTTAAGGAATTCTAAACCTTTCAATATACTGTAACCAACATTAAATAAAAAGGTTATCTGATATTCCACGATATATTTGTTAAGTCTGTTGTTCGACATACTTCTCGGATCTTTTATGATTTAAATCTTGATTCAGTTTTATATTCTATGCTTTCCATGTACAGCTCACCTGTGATAATCACAATTCTTCAGAATGTAATATTGCTCAATGATCGCAAAACTTAGTTTCAATATAGAAAGGGATATGTATGTGTGTGTGTGTGTGTGTATGTGTGTGCGCATGAGATCTGAAATTTTAGTTTATTTCAGGAATAATTTACAAGTAACTATTAATTTAAGGTGAGAAACATTTGCTTATTTTATCATAGATTCACTCTCCTTTAACAAATAATCTATTAATAATTTTTTTTAATATGTCAAGACAGCAAAAATGAAAACAAGAGTAAGTAAACTAAGAAAACTGGGGCGGGGGACAGGAGCTGAACATGACACACTTTCAGATTCTTCAGTCTCGTACCTTTTTCTCTCATCCCCTTTCTACGATATAATTTCTCTTAAAATAACGAAAATAGGAAACATGGCATTTCTAAAAATAAAGCATACAGCTTTTTTTTAATATGCATAGGAAAAAAACCCTGCATTAAAGGAAATTATGCATTTGCTCGAGGTTCTTCACATGACATCATTTCAAAGAATTGGGTCTCAGCTTCCTTCTTTCCACCCACATTTTTAATGGTGGGAAGCGAAGAAGAGATACTTTGTTTCTTTTTTCAGTTTTTTTTTTTTTTTTGGTCGGGGGTAACATTAGTTATTTTTTTCAGCCACCCACCTATCCAGCTAAAATCTAACTCTGAACAACATTATCAAATTATATTTCTGCCAAGTATCTAAATGACATCACTACATACTCATGCTTCTCTATGGGGTTCTTTTGTTGTATTTTTGTTTTTATTCAAACCGACCAAAACAAGATTAACAATTCTTACCTGCCCCTCCTCTACTTTCTCAATATGAACAGGGACTTAAAGAAACAAAAGTGAAAAGAAAAGAACAAATGAAATTGATGTCGAGATTTATTTTTTGTTCTTTTTTGAAGCAAGATTGATTTGCTAAGGTTATCTACTTTAACAAATTGTCAGTCTCAGATAGAAACACAGTCGCTCTCATATCAGGCCCAAAGAAAAAGGTAGAGTTAAAAGCTATCAATTGAGAAGAAAAAATCTTAGAATTTAAGACCTTTAAAAAAACAAAATTAGACTCATTACTTTTTTGTGGGGAAGGGGTCCTTTTCAGACTCATCCATACTTTAAATAAAAGTACGCATAAATTTAGGAATTTTAAGCTGCACGATCTTTTATCAAATGATGAGGCTTACTTAAAAAATTATTTTCTCGTCATAACTGATGTGAGGGTTAACATTCAGTTAACTGAACCAATACGTTTCCCGAGAAAATGTATTTTTATGTAGTTTGATATGTTCAGTTTCAAAAATAACCATTTCTAAAAAAAGAGTTAATTTTCACACACAAGGTTTAATATGAGATTTTGGTTTTTAGTATCATGCAAAACTGAATCCTTGTTTTGTGTCCACATTTATGACACTATGTTCAATTTACAATATAAATTATGAAATGATGTTTTTAATATAACTCAGTTCTTTCCAAACTATTGGTAACAACACAATGCAAGATACAGCTATGTGCACCAGAAAAATGTACACGCAAAACTACTCTAATAATGAACTCAAATATTATCGAGCATTTTATAAATTTGAATTTAAACTTATTTTTCATCATTAAAATTTCACGATATTCATTTGAAAGTATATATTTTCTATATCCAGTATATCTAGTGATCAGTAGGTAAAAAGATTTAACAATTTTGACTCATTTTATATTGATCCCTTTTTCTTCTCTAACATTAAGTAAAAAAGATTAATGTACATTTAAGAGGAAATTAGACTGTCCCATTTACATCCTGACATAAAAAATATCTAAGAAACATCAAAGACAGATTTCTAAATTAATGAATAAAAAGCAACTACAAATAATGTTCTGTTGTTTAAATGATTTTTATGGACTAAAATCTTTTAATACCTTTTTTTAAATACATTTTTGAATGCATATATAAACTCTAGATACAAAGTCAACAGAATCTTAACCAGATTGTGTTTAAATATTTGCTGTAGTTCTGTATATTCTAGCAGCCATCTGTCTTGCTAAGTTAATGGTTATATTTCATCATGTGAAATAACAGATGAAATTAAATCAATTGGGACTGAAATAAACTTTGAAAGAGTTAATGTAACTATGTGGAAAATTCAGTCATCTTGATTTTGGCGAATTCAATGAAATAATTTAACTATATTAAAACTAGATTATTACTATATTGTCTGTAAGCACAAGTCTAAGAATTTTCATAAAATAGATTTATTTTTTATAAATCCTACTAAACTGAAGATATTAGAGTTTTATTATTTTTAATAAAATATGCAATAAAGAACAAATATTAATAATTGTAATTGAAATTATAACCAAAAATGTGAATATTTTTCAAACTGACTGTTAGATATATTTTCAGTTATATGCTGTTGAGTTTGGTAATAATACCCTATAATATCCGTTTTGATTGTATAAGGTTTCCTTGAAAATAAAATTCCGCAATTTTGTTTAAGAAAATTAACTTTTATATGTTTATGGGCAATATTGTGTATAACTCTCAGGCTTTACATAAAAGGTAAGTTATGGGGGCATTTAAATATGAACTCTTTAAGAAGGAAAAACAAATAACAGCCAGGATTTTAAGGTCGTAGGGAGTGGAGTATCCTGGATTATGGAAAGCTGATGAATGTATAAAACCTATTGAGAGTTTGGGTAATATTGGGGCAAAAGAGGAGGGGCCTATCACAGAACAATAGGTCAAGGTTAGAACAGATAGCTTATCTTTTACATTTGAAACACCTGGTGTAATAAGAAAAAATAATCAACAATCATTTGTCCTTTTTTTTTTTTTTAAGAGTTCAGTAGGTGCAATGTCAACTTAATTTAGAATGCTAGACGATGTAGAGATAGAGAGACAGAATTATAATAAAAATACGAGTAAAATAAAAACAGAATTATCAAACTATTTTACTTATTAAGAATAAGTGTCAGTTTAGGAATGCAAAGAAGCGGACACAACCAAATATGATGTCACGGCGTTGCGTATCATATTGGGTACCCAACTGTGGTGTAATAGTTGGCAAGCTAGTTTGCAGATTAATTACTATTAAATAAGTTTGATCCACAGTAATGACCCCATATTTGTGGCCTATGCTAAATCAAAGTTCCACTTTGTGTTTAGTAGATAATATTAATATTAGTATTGCTATGATGCGTTTTATCTTGAATATGATATCTAAAGAAATGAAAGAAAAATATGTTCCTGAAAGTTAAAGTTCACATTTCTAAAAGATTAAATAAAACTTGTTTCATTGTTTGTTTGCCATAAAATAAAACTTATAAAAACAAGCTACATAGTAATTTATATAAATTTTTTTTTAAATTTGGGAAAAAATTATATAACAATATTTAGAAATTTTTCTAGAAAAAAAAGTTATGATACTGATGCATTGGTGGATTGTTGCAACTGTAATTCATTGCATTTTAACACCATGAATTAGAGGCTAATAGTTCCTCAACACCATAAAAAATTATTAATCAAATTTTGAATAAGCTAAAAAAAAAAAATTTAAATTAAGTTAAATTAATATAAATTGTTAGTTTCATTAAATAAATGCTCTGTATCAACTATATTGACAAACAGAAAATTAAAGATATCAATGCACCTGTAAATTGTAGCATCCCTGTCATAGCAAGTATAGTTTATTCTATAAAAAAAAAAGTACTAAATCTGTCTTTCACTTTCTTCTCACAGTATAACTTTCCCTTTTTTGAGTTACTTTCTACTCTTTTCAAGTTCTTTCCTTTCAACTCATTCTACTTCTTTATTCTGTTTACAAATATAACATACATTGAATATTCTTTAATAACATTAAAATTCTCTTATAGAATCGCACAATTTCCAATCAATAATGATAATTATGATAATGTTGGTCAGAGTTTGCACTCATTTTAATCATAACTAAAGAGAGATAAGAATTAAATACTACTTATCGAGTACTTCCCCTTATTGTAATTATAAGTTCTATAAATAGGATTGACTCTACAAGGCACTTTAATCAAATTGCTATAAAACTGAAGGATATTCACAAAACATTTGATCCCTTTAAAATTCAACAAATTCACTCATCCCTATACTCTCTATTCCATGAAACCACTTAACCTTCAATTATTCTAGAATCCTCCCTCACATACTCCAATCCCAATTATCTCTTCCTTTGCTAAGAATATATGGTTATCTCTGTATTCTTTTATTCTGGTTGTCTTCCTTCACGTGTAAAATATCAAAAGAGAGCAAGGAGAGTAAGAAACAAAGCTAAGGATAGTGACAAAAAGGAAGCCTTGGGAAGCATCAGGTGCACTTGTTTCAGCTGACATACTTTGAATATAACAAAGCATTAAGATGCACAGTGTTGAGTAAGTGCTAACGTTTGAAAGATTAATATCCCCACCCCAATCCAATTTCTATTAAGAAGAGTAATCAAAATATAGCAGAGTAAGAATATAAAAAATATGAGACAAAACACAGGAAAGAACATAACTTCATATTTTTTCTAATAAGCAGATGGTTTTATGATACTTTAAAAACATGTCAAATAAATAAAGTTGTGCTGATAGTATGGAGTTCTGCGATTCTCTTGCCATTCATCTTTAGCCACCATCATTCTTGGCAGATCTGCTTAACTACATCCATTGTCCACACAGAGCTAATCTATGTAGTGACTTGCTGGTCAGCCAATACAGGCATGTTCTTAAGAAAACATCATTCATGAGCTTATCTTGACTTCTCAAGAAGTGCCCTGCATATCTTGTTTGTTTATATGAATGGTTTGTGAGATGGGAGATAAATGGCCTTACAGCAAATCAGTAATTTCACTATAGAGTAATGAGAAATTCTATTATAGTAACAATAGGCATTACTTAGCACTATACAAAGCAAAAAAGAGAGAGAGTGTGTAGTCTCTGTGGTGTAAGGGAAATATACTGGACTTCATTATTGTAGTAAGCGAGTCCAAACTTCAGCTTTGTTATACCTTGTCTTTCTAACAACTACCCTTGGGAAAGGTATCAAACTCTTATCCTCCCAACTATGGATTAAAAAGTAACACTACTGTCCTTCTACAAGGATGGCTTTAGCATTAAATAAACCATGAGGGTTGTCATAACATTAAAAAAAAATCAATAAACTAAACAATTTAATCTCTTTTGCTCTTTACTATCTATACATCTCTCTTTACTGCATCCATGTGTTCTTTTCCATTTCTCTTTCCTTCTAATTTATCCCCCATGCACTTCTATTTACTTGAGTGATTCAAAGAGATTTTAGTTGACCATACAATTTAATATCCTTTATTTATTTGCAGTTAATTATGACATAAATTCTATAAATGAGATTTGATTTGATGAACCTATAATAAAGATGGCATTTAGATATGTAATGTATAGAAAGTATGAATAAATTACTTTTTCCAAATATCATAACATTCCAGTTGATCTATGCAACAATTTCTAAAAAATTCAGTCCAGTCCTAAAATAGTAATAAACCTAATTGCATTTTGAGAACTTTATAGTGTAACCACCAATCCTCCCAAAAGTTTAAAGTTTATACAGCAAAAAAAATTTCAAGAAAATCATATAGTTCTTTGCTTAGAATGTTTTCAATGTCCAAAATACTCATTGTTTGTGAACTTACAAAATCTAAAGACATTAACAAAAACTTTGCTTTTATAAAAACACCTCATTGTACTTTAATAGTAAACATGCTAGTGTTGCAGATCAGTTACCACTAAGTGGTAAGTTCAATCTTCACTAGGTTTCTGGCCTTGTGCTAAATCTAACCTACATAATTTATGGTCAAGTCACGCTGAAAACACATGCTCCAGACAGATAATCTAAGTTAAGCAGTGATGAACATGTTCAATTATGAGATGAGTGACCATTTAAATTGGCAGCTCATATAAATAACCAGTAACAGACTAATCAAATCAGTATATAAGTAGAGCAGAGTCTATTAGTCTTTATAAACATTTGATTTTTTTTTTTAATGCTTTACACAAATTTGAAAAGGAACCACTTACACTAAGAGGAAAAATACAATGACTTTGACCATGAGGCAGGCCACTCACCCTGATTGTTCTTAGGAAAATCTGACACATACATGCTCAAACTATTTTCATTTAAGAGACAGTCAGCTTCCACATTCTCTCCTATTTTTAAACAGACAGTGTGTAGCTATTATCATTACTGCACAATAGTGTAGCAGTCTGACAGTAAACTAGGGTTTTACATATGAAAGGTTTGATAAAGACCTCTTTTACACACAAAAGTCTATTTAAAACTGGAAATAAAAAGGAAACAATACTGTCCGTCCCACTTTTTAAAATTCCTTTTTCCAAGTGATTAAGTGCTGGGAAAGATATCTGCAAGTAAATATTTACATTGCGTAACCAGCATAGTAGGTCATCGATTTCTCCTTACTGCATTCTCTCTTTCATTTGGAGAAAATAACAGACACTGCTGGAGAGTTGATAAACATCTGAGTTTGAGTTAGAAGCAGTAAGATTAAAACATTACAGGATGATAAATGAAACAGTGCACAAAATATACAGTGCAGAAGATTCTGTCTAACAGTCAACAGAATGTTTCAAACTTATGTGAATGTTGAATACTAGTAAATACTAGCTGAAGTAGCTGTATATATAGGGTAAGATGTCAAGTCTTGGATCACAGACAGTCAAAATAGCAAATGTAAAAAATCCTTTCGATTCATTTTTGTTGTTTTTAACAATATCTATTTTACAATCTTTGTTGTCAATTAAAAATTTACACCAATCAGTTATTATTTCAATCAGAGATAAATCTACATCAGAAAAAGACTTACCAATTATATTAAGTTAATATTGTTTTGAGAAAAATTTCAAGATTTGTAGAGAAATATTTTTGAAATTAAAGCATGTCCCCCTTCACAAATATATTAAATCAATGTAAAGAAAAATTAAGATTAATCAAAATTAAATCTTTAACAATTAAAAATTCTTTTGCCAGGTGCTTTTAAAGTTTAAATTTTCATTTTTTTAACCTATAATTTATATTTAAACATTAAACAAGGTAAGCTTTTGAAAGAACAAGTTTTAAGTCTATGCTAAGCTTACAGAAATTAGATATTAGTATGAAAAGTTTATTTCAAATAGTTTTATTTACTATATCCCATGTTAGGTAAGCTTATCTTAAAATATCCTATGATTATCATGCAATTATCAAGATTGTCAGTGTTGAAATGTAAAACATTGAGCATGGTGGCAGCCATTTGCATTGCATATCATCTATACCTTTTGTCAACTGACTTGACTCCTAAGCAAAATGTTTGAATTAAAAAACGTTCAAATTATATGTCCTGAATCTCTAACGGATAACTTTAAAAACTAAACTCACACATTTCACAGAGCATATAACCCCATAATTTGACCAAAGTCAAGAGATAAAAATTACTCTAGCATAAAGAGTATATGTATTCTGCAAGTTACCCAGCCAGCTTAGATCTTAATTGTGAAAAAGCACAACTCCAAAGGCTGTAAGAAAGAATCATTTCATTAGCAAAAAAGAAAAAATGCATCATATGATAAACAACAAATTAATACAAATCACAATACTTGTTTATTTTGATCATAACCAATCTCCATATATTCCACCTGACTTCCAAGACAAAGTCAATTCTTACCAGAAAAAGCCAAAAATAAAAAATAAAAAAATTGAATTGAGCTCAAAGCAACCAATGAACCACAGCCTCCAAACAAAACAATTATGAAATTTAAAGCAATTAAGTCAATGTTGTTAATACCATTTCCATCAGATGATTAAAAACAACGTCCTTATGAAGAACATAATGTTAAGTAATCAATATTTCACAAAAGACAAAAGACCAAAACCAGGAGTTTTGTAACTAAGTTCTCATTAGTTCTATCTAATTTTTCATTTTATTTTTGTAGCTTTTTTTATTTGCATTGTTTTAGGTGGGGGTTGTAGTTGATGTTCGTTTACACATTTCACAGCACTGAAAGCCCATTTAACATGGATGATACCTGATATTATTGCAAAAGACCAACCAAAAAGTTAAATTAAATCTACTTGTACGGCTACATAATTTCTACATGCTCCATTCTTTGTTTATATCCTGATAAACAAATAAAAGTCAATAATAATGTTTTAGCAAAGAATATTTAGACAGCCTAAAGTTCATATCAATTTGTTCATTATAGAACCAATAAATAGATATACTCTTAATAATATTTTTAGATAAAAAAAGGTTAATTTTCTTTCAAATCAAAGTTACAAGTATTTTGTTATTTCTAATAGAACATTATAAAATTAAAAGCTGATACTATTAGAAATTATTTATTAACTCAATAGCATTGAAACTAATCAAAAATAAAATTGTAACACTTCAGTAACTAAAAATATAATTGCATTATATGTACTTATTTTTGGACAGCTACATATTCATTTACATTAGCCTAATGAGTTGAGTTTTTGCCGATGGTCAGGAAACTGGGGTTCAGTCCCAGGTCAAGTCATATGAAAGACTCAAAAAATGGTACTTGTTGCCAGCTTGCTTAATGCAGTTGCTATTGAAAAGGGAGCCTTCGGATTACCCTCGACTATGCTCGCCAACTTTACTTTTTTTTTTTACTTTACATATATTCATATTTTGGGGTTACAATGTTTCAATGTTATAGAGTTTGATACTAAATAATACCTAATAATATTCATTTTGATTTCTCCAGAAATCATAAGTTATTTTTTATAATAAATTAGTATAGATTGTACTGATTGAAATATATTATGCAAAAAAACTAAGTAATCAAAATTTAATACCTATTTTTGACATGTATGAGAGATGATTGGAAGTAAGCTGTATCATCAACAACATCTAATTCTTGTTTATGGATGGCCTAAAATCCTGTTTAGAAAAGTTATGATTGTCTTTCAAAGCCATCAATCTATATAAAGATCAATAACATTTTCTGTTAGGATCAGTATCTGAACATAAGCAAATCTAAATATATTACCAAAAGAACAGTAATATTACCATGGATGCAGATCCTAAGACAAACTGCTTCAGAAATATAGTTTGATACATATACCACAATCTGGTACTAGGAAGAAGTAGCAAGTCATACATAAATAATGCCTTCATGTTTTTTGGAGATGATTTAATCTTATAAGAAATTCACAGCTAAACAAGATGGTTCATAGTAAGCCATGTACATTATATCTACTGAGTGATTACCAATTATATACAGTGAATTAAACCAAGGCTTTCATTTAAAATATAAAAAAAGATAAAGATCTACAAGCACTAACAATTATAGAAAAAATATCCTCCACCAACATGAAAAATATTGAAGACTTAAAACAGAAGATACATCCAGTAAGAAGAAAGTACTTAGATAAAGATTTATATTAATAATCTCTGCCCTAAGCTAGTCATTCAGACCACTACTTGGTCATCACAGAAAGCCCCACACTGGAGAGATTTTTCAGTATCACATTAAAGTAATTATCAGGTATTACTGATCTCTTAGGTTTTAATCCTCTTTGGGAATCTGTACAGCATCACACATTTATGAAAAATGAGTAATGCTATACAAACATTGATTCCAAAAGAGGATTAAATCTTTAGAAATAATTAACTTAGTACATAAATATTAGACACCATAGAGTTGCAAGGAAGGTGGTG